>JABUQX010069923.1:7500-37500 GCA_015478945.1 Trachelipus rathkii | reverse complement strand
ATATATATATATATATATATAATATATATATATATATATATATATATATATATATATATATATCAATATACTATACAATACACATATATATAATAACCACAACCGACCTAGAAAACTAACAAAGATACTTAAAATTCACAGACAACATCCCAACAAACACCTCAAAAACCAGGGAACATAGCACAAATATAACAGCTCAATTGCACTAAACTTCTGCATCCCCTAATTGAATAATAAGCAATCCATTATACCCAAAGTTAAAACCAGGAAAAGACCTCTCTCTGACCCTTTCATCATATCGCCCCATATCTCTATTATCAACACTATGCAAAACTACTAGACACATACTAAGCAAAAATAACTCCACACATCCAATTCCAACAGCTGCTTCAAAACAAACACTTCAACTACAACCGCACCACAACACATACAACCCAACAATCACGACGCTTAACTTCAAACCTACTACAAAACAATAAAAATCATAGCAATGACTTCACAAAGCATTCGATACAGTACCTAAACACAACTTGATCCCAAAATAACAAAATCTAACATCTCCACTAACCTAAAGAAATGGATTTCCAACTTTCTATCAGGACGAACAGCACAAATACAAACAAACAGCACAAAATCTAGAACAAGTAAATACATCAAAGACGGAAGTACCCCAAGGCGCAATACCATCTCCCTCACACTATTCAACCTATTACGTGCTGATCTACCGAACCACAAAAAACAGTATTGCACAGTCATAATCAACGCTACGCCAGATGCATCAGCCAATAGCCACACTACAACACCAGAACCTAAAACATGGCCAAAAAACCTGACACAACATACATCAACCAAGTCTCAAACATGGCCTAACAGAAAACAGAAGTCCCGCCTCAACAACAAATCTCCAATTTACAGTTAATTACCATCCGGACCGCCAACTAGTGTCATAGCACCCAAAGTCTACCTAAACAACATTGGTATAACGCCCTTAACTAAAACTTCCATAAATCCTCGGAATAATCTTGACAGCATTCACTTTCAACAAAACACATAGACAACAATAACTCATCTGCTAACATGAACTAAACATATTTAAGAAACCATCGCTCACAGACTTCACAACAAACAGATAAACACATCCACGCACTATATACAAACAATTCATTCGCCCGACTCTAAACTACGCTTCTCCAACCTGGCACCTACTAATGACTAAAAATAACATAAAGAAACTCCAAACAACACAAGACAGAGCTCTAAGAAATCATCACTAGAATGCACCATCAACAAACACACAACAACACCTGCCCGAAGCAACCAGAATTCTACCAATTGACACACCCACCTGGGACATGAATAGGCAGCACAATTCTTTTCCAAAACCCAAACACACCATACCGCATTGCACTCTCTATTCCTAATCCACCATAGACATCATACAACTTCTTTTTTCACCAGCCCTTTATTACCAAACAAATCTGACAATCATCCACCACCACCAAACACACAACTATATACCGAAACAAATCCATACGACACTAACAGAAAACACTTAAGACGCAAACCACCAAACAACATTTTAAACAAACCCCCACCAGAAATAGCACCAGAATTCCAAACTCACTATCAAAGACAGCTGTCAGTTATCCTTGGCACAAGCTAAGAATCGGCCATCAGCCCACTAAATACAACACTACAAACCACAATTCAATGGCTAACCAAACCAGCCCCAAGCCCTCTGTCAAAACTGTAACCAGGGTCCGAGGATACATTCCACTTTTTTTCTCTCTTGTTTAAAAATTCTCAACTAAGACAACGTGGAACATAAAATCCCTGGAAGATCTTGGAATTTCTTCAGGGTGCTCTGTGCGGGGTAACCTGGGCGCGGTGTGTCCTCGTCCATGATGGGTGATCAGCGGTGAGAAGGTAAGGTGTATATATTATATATATATATTATATTATATATATATAATTATATATATATATATATATATATATATATATATATATATATATATAATATATTATATTATATAATATATATATTTTATATATTGTATATAAGACTGGCCCAAAAAAAAAATTTTTTTCGAAAATTTGAGTAGCATAACCTCTAATTATTTGTCTGTTTGCAAAAGAAGGCTGTAGGCTGAATTTCTTCCAAAATTAATCATATTTAGTGTTAGCCTAACATCACTTACCATTTTATATTTCCTATTGTCTTCACTTAAGCCTACTGAAAATTTCCATCTACATTTTTTTAATGTGATATTCCCAGTATGCATAATCCACAAAGGTACACCTAATAATTACTCCAAAGGTGCCTTTCTCATTTCAGACTTTGTTGATTTTGAAAACACATCTCTGTGCTTTTCTACGATCTGCAAGATATACTGCAGCTGCTCTTCATTTTTTGTAAGATGGGTGTTAAAGGACTGTATTAAAGCAACAGCCCTTTCAGCATTATCATTAACAACATTCATTTTTTCTACATAGTTTTTTGCTTTAATGTATTCATCATTTTTACTCCATTCTGAAGGATCGGATTGAAGAAATGATGTTGGGAGTGACAACTTCTCGAAGAAAAGTTTGCTTTTTGAGGTAATGAAACTTGCCAGTGTGTGTTCTGAAACAACCTTATCCGTATAATCAAGACTTATTCTGTTGGAAGGCCTTTCAACAGCTGACTTATCTAAAGCTTGAACCATTTGCAGCTTCATATCATTATTGACTTCATCATCAAAGAATGCGAGAGGCACCAGCTCCTCGTTCAGGTACCACAAGTGCCGACAGAGAGCTTTTGCAGCAACTGCAGATACGTCTTTTTCGTCATAATCCTTAAGTTTCTGGAGAAATTGCAGGTCAGTTCTTGGTGATTTTGGCGCACTAGGTGCTGCAAACCAATTGCGCACATAGAAGATGACTGCAAACCGAACAAATTTTTCCAGTCCAGTGAGTTCTCTTCTAGTCATTTTGATTTGACTCTGAAATAGTACCATTTTTATGGCATATAAAACTCGTGCCATCCATCTTGCTCGATGCATGGCACCTGGTTTCACAAAATGAACTCCTTTAGGAGGAACGTCTCCAAGAATTATAATAGTCAACTCCAAAAGTTCAGCATAATCTTTTCTTGGATGCATTTTCTTCAATTCCTGTTTGCAGAACGCAACAATTGCCTCTTTCTCTGGAATGCTCGATTTGGTAGTCTGATAATTGTCTTTATTTATTGTTTCCCAACTGGTCTGAAATCGTTTAAACAGCTGTGTCTCTGGTCCAGCAGGTGCTCCAAGGCACTTGTCAAATACATCCGAAATTATTATTTCATAAATATGATGTCGACAGGCCAGTTGAAGCAGTGATCACCCAAGCTTGGATTCTATTATAGTGCAGGCTCCTTGCTTATTACCAGTATTGCTGGCAGTGGTGTCAAAACACATGGCCTGTATATTATTTTCCAAGTTCCAATCTTCCAAACATTCAATTACAGCATTCGCAATATCAATGCCCTTTCCTGAACAAAGTTTTGGGACTGCTAAGAGTTTTGAATTACCTTCTGCTGATACTAGTATAGGTAACCTCTCTGCATTTGTGAAACCAGTGAATATCTGTAGAATTTTTACCATCCTGAAATGTTGCAGTCAATGGTACATCTGTTCAAAACTGTTTTAATAATCCTCAGCTATTTTTTAACGTAGAGCGCTTCTTTCCTCTCCGCAATGTACGTACTTCTAACTCAAAACAACGTCAATCAGCACGATTCCAAGGCATTAAACAGTGATGTCAACGACCATAAAAAAAGCACTGCGCTCACTTATTGTGTTTTCATGTCCAGTGTCATGTGCCACATCAAGGTGTACAATACGCCTTTTTCCGTTGCACTGTCCACTAGATGAAGGTTGGTTTTGGGTTCATCACCTGTCGTGTGAATCAGTTATTTGAGTTTGAAGTATAGGCTAGTAGAACTTGAGCTAAATTCTACAACTTCAGACATTTTTTCTCTCCTTATCTCTTCACGTTTTGTTTGCGCTTCCAATATATATCCTCACTTTCCGTTTCCTAACTTCTCTAACAAAAGCTTTTCTATCAATTGTGCCTATGTAGCCACTACTATCTTTTTCTCTTAGAGCTGCAAGCAATATTTTCATTCGTCTGGCGGCAGCACTAAATATGTTTTAATCGTTCTGAAATTTCTTGTGCGAGGCTTTTTCACAGTCTAATATAAAATGGAATTGTATGCATTGTCAAAATACAAAATTAAAAAATCCCCCCTATAAGCTTTGGGCCGGTCTAATATATCATTATAATATCCGTTATATAATAATATATATTATATATATATATATAATTATATATATATATATATATATATATATATATATATATATATATATTAATATATATTATATATATATATATATATATTAATATATATATATAATTATACTTCAATTTCCACTAGACAATTAAAAAAATTCATTTTTTATTTAATTCGATAGTTTTTTTTTTTTATTTTTCTATAATTATACGATTGTAATTTTTTATTATATGTATCTGTTTTAAAAAATATCCTGTAAGATGAAAAGTAACATCTTTTTATCTTATGAGCATTTCTTTTACCTATGTTATTTATATAACTTCTTGCCGTTATTTGTTTAGTGAACACGGATGGAAAGTGAAGTTAAATTATAATAATATAGTTTGGTTGGTTGAGTAAGGTTAGTACGTTAAGTAGATTTTTTTAAGCTTACGTTAGGTACATAGATTTAAACTTTTTTGTTATATTTTTAAAGTGTGTGAAGCTCTTTATTAAATAACAGATTTATTTTGACTCCAATACAGTTTTATTTTGATTTTTCGTCAAATGTGTTCGGATTCATGCAATCGACAGCGATATGGATATGGACAGGAATAAAAGACATGATCTGAGTACTAGAACGTCTGATTGAGAATGCTGGTTTAAGGAGTGTTTGAAATGATGAGTTTGAGCACTGACATGCTAACCGTAATACATGCACATATTATTTGGAACTATGGTTACAAATACTGTTCAATATGAGCATACACCGGCATGTTGCTCAGATTACCCCGTCGACCAAGCCGTGTTACGGATGCACCATGCAGTGGAGTTGGGAGACCATATTGAACAGTATTTGTAACCATAGTTCCAAATAAACGTGCCCGTATCAGTTATCATGTGTGTGTTCATTCCTCCCTCTTTCCTGCACTGCCTCTTACATGCATGTGCGGAACGCGTACAGCGTCAGATAGCGGCTCGTGTACACTTGGCATTGTAGTGGTTAAAAGTTATATATATATATATATATATTATATATATATATATATATATATATATATATTATATATATATATATATATATATTTATATATATAATATATATATATATATATATATATAATATATACCCACCTGTATATATATATATATATATATATATATATATAATATATATATATATATATATATTTCAAACGTACCTTATTTATTCTGCTGATATTCTTATTTAAAAATAAGATTAGCTCTTCGACTTTTAGATGTAGAAAAGTTTTCAATTACTTTTTCATTGAAATCTGGTATTTTACAGACCATTACGTTTTCTATTGAAAGCATCGCTAATGCATTCAATCTCTCGTTGCCCATGGTACTACGTAAAAAAGTTTTTATTCTCTTCAAGGTCGAGAAACATCTTTCTGCTTCTGACGTCGTCATCGGAGTTGTAATTAAAATTTGTAGTAGTCTGGTGATATTTGAAAATGTTGATCCTAAATTTTCATCGCTCACCATGGCTAACATTTCAATAAGGGTTCTTGAGTGGTGCAGATCTGTTCTTGAATAAAACACGGAGAGTTCTGTTCTCAGGTTTTCTTTTTCCAACATCGGGTAAGCAGCAACAGCTTGATCGAGTGCATTGCTCGGAAAATGTTTTGTATATTCATGGAAATTGTCCATTAGAAGAAGTTTACTAGCTTCCAGATGTTTAGTGAAGCTAAACCTCTCTCTACATTGCATCAAAATAACGTCACAAACCTCTTTTGCAGCAACTGATCTATCAGTGTTAAATTTTTTTCTTTTTTGTTCAGAAGGAAACGAAATACTAATATATTCATCTCTTATTTTTTGAATTTCAGAATTAAAAGTTTGCAAATAGTTATTAGCTTTGACTGCGTCAATAAATCTAGACTGAAGCTGAGAAAACATAATGTCAACATGAGGCATTACTTTTGAGAAAAAGTTCAACCAAAATTCGAAATCGGAATCATTCAGAACTCTCTTAATGCCTGCTGCTGCAGATCCAGTTTCTCTTGATTTAGATGCTTCTAATATGCTGCAACATTCAATTATTTGATCTTTCATCTCCTTAACAGCGTTAACAGTTCTACTCTTGAAATTCCAACGGGTAGAAGATGGTCTCGGAACTCTGCGACCAGCAACATTTTCCAAAGCACTCATTCTTTGAGGGGACCTTGAGAAAAAATTTGGTATTCCGGACAAGCTGTTGAAAAATACTCGAACATTAGTATTTTGTGACGTCGCTTGCTCCAATAATAAGTTTATTTGATGCGCATAACAATGAACAAAGTGAGCATTACTATATGCTTCCTTTATTCTGCTCTGCACGCCTTTGTTTACTCCACTGAGAGCGGCTGCACCATCATAGGTTTGAGCAATAAGCTTGTGAGGACTTTCTCCAATCAGAATTTGAAGTTCTCGAAGTAGTATACTTGATAATGCCTCTGCTGTTTGATTGACAGGATTAAAAAATCCCCAAAATCTCTCCACAGGTTTCCCTTGGTGTTCATATCTTAAAACAATTACCATTTGAGTTCTATCGTGAATATCAGTTGTCTCATCACACATAACTGCCAAATACTCAGCTTGCTTTACTTCTTCTTTGATCTTATTTTTGCATATTGCCAGCATAGATTCTAAAAGCTCGTTTTGTATAGATTTAGAGGTTCCTTTAAAAGTAATTGAACTATTCAAGTGAGCCTTAAAACTGGAATCCAGTTCACCAGTAAAATCTACTAAACCTCTAAATACTCCTGAATTTTCAGAAGTCTGAGTTTCATCATGACCTCTAAGGGGGAGTTCATATTTTCCACAAAATTTTATGCAGTTGATAATTTTTGATTAAAGCAATCCCTATTTTTTAATTAACTTCTTTTATTATGCTCTGCAAACTGAAAGTTTATATGCACTATCCAATTGAGTAGCAATATTCACTTTGCCCATCATATGTAAATCAATCATGTTATTTTTGTGTTTGGTCGAATTCTGATGTTTCCTAATTTTGTCTTGCAAATGCTTCAAGTCAGTTACACCACTTCTAGTCCATACTGGATCACCGCCAAACAATATGCACGGAAAACAGAACAATGCATTTTTCTCATCACAACCGCAAATCCAATTACATTTTTCATACACACTACTATGAAAATGACGAGTGAATATTATTTTTGTTATACTATTATTTTGCTTATAATACTCTGTTCAAGTAGATAAAATTGAGTAGGGCTGCCTTTTTCTTTAAATATTTATTTTCTCACACTGCTGTAACTAGAAGATTTTATGTCTTTGTAAATATGTAACAGAAGTTCATCAGAAAGGAATCATTTTGAAGTAATTATAATATACTATATATATATATATATATATATAATATATATATATAATATATATTATAATATATATAGTATATATATATATATATATCTATATATATTATATATAATATATATATATATATATATATGGCAATTTTCTTAATAAGCAGGCAATAAAAAGTACTTGAACTATAAAACGTACTAAAATGTTGCTAGATATGCAATCGTTCCAATAAATTTATAATTAACACACTGAAGCAAAATTCATAATTAATGTTCTTTTTATATATATATATATAATATATATATATATATATATATATATATATATATATATATAATTAATCTATAAGATATTATATACATTGTTAAATATAAGTGATATTGTGATACTTGAAGATGCCAATTCAGATATTTGGATCACTAAACGTACTAATTTCTTTCTAGAGATGCATCAGTCGACCAAGCAAACTTGATAATTAAGAACGTACTGAAGCAAAATTATTTTAAAAAAATGTTTTAATGTATTCATATATTTGATGCATATAATTTCTAGTAACTTGAAAAATAACATATATTATATATATATTTATTATATATATATATATATATATTTATATATATATATATATATTATATATATTATATACTATTATTATAAAAAATTTCTTCCATTTTTTTGATAGAAGCGGCTCTTGGCGCCACCGGATTATTTTTTAGTTTTTTTTACACTAAATATACTTAAAAAATTTAATTGTTTATTTACCTTAAAAGTTCTTCTTGTTGTTGTAGACAAAATTTTGGAGACGTAGCGCCTCGGAGGTACCTCCTAAAAACGCTTTATATAATTTAGTAATTTGCAATTAATAATGAATGCGATTATCATTACAATGAAAGGCAGAAAAATCCAAAAGGGTTTGAAAAGGTTTCCTTTTCATAAACAAGGACATTTTAATCCTTTTAAATTAACTAATTTTCACAGAATAACTTAAAATCCAAACAATTTTACTGAGGCCATGATCGTAAAGGCAATAGATATGAAATATTATTGTACTAAGCCGTGATATAAACTTTAAGACACTTATTGTTTGTCTATATTAATTTTATTGTACTTAATACTGCGTACAATTTTATTAAGTTAATGAGAATCAATCTCAACTTTAATGAACCCGAATACTTAAATATTGACAACCGTATACGTGTTCACCAATTAATTACTGAAAGATTACTAAAGAATTTCTTTTACTGACTTTTGGGAAGGCACGTGACCAACCCGCGGAGTGATATGATGAATTTTTTAAGCCTTTATTAATGACTCATAATACTGATATTTTTATATTGTAGTCTAAATTATAAAATGACCAATATTTAATAGTTTTCTAAATAAATTTTCATACACTCCGGGCAGAGGATTGCTTCAAAAGAGAAGCAATACCCTACCTTTGAGTTTACTTTAGCTGTGTGCTTGCGTTTCCTTTAATGGTTTACTTCATTTAAAAACAATTTTTTTTTTTACTTTTTCTTTTTTATTTAAAAACTTTAATCTACCTTAAAATTACCCTAAACCAAACTTAATATTACCTTAAACCTAATTTTACTACTTTATTTATGCAATTTATTATAGATTTGACAAATTGGCTTGCATAAACTGCCTCTGTTTAAGAGCAGCTTTTCTCTGAGGTCTTATTGTATTGTCATTACTATCATTATTATTATTATTATTATTATTATTATTATTATTATTATTGTTACTACCAGAAGTACCAGGTCTGTTGCTGTTGTCATCCTGTACAGGTGTTGTAGGTACAGGTGTTACATTTGATGAACTACCACCTCCTGTATTTAATTCGAGGGGGTAAAGGTTACTGATGGAATGCAACCCTATTTCACCAGAACCAGTTTTTAATTTTACTGATCTGATGTTATTATCGTGACCTACTATCACATCCATCACTCTGCCCATTTTCCAAAATGGACGTGGTTTATTGCTGTCTTTTATAAGAACCACATCTCCCACCTTTACTTTATCTTCCCAAATACCCTGAAACAAGTGTCTAGACCGCTCCCGGAGACTTAGGAGATACTCCTCATGCCACAAACGCCTGAACTCTTCATAGAGTTCATTTTGCTTTATGAGGGTAGAATCCAGTACCTCCTTGTTGGGTGCACTGCCCATCTGATATTCTACTGTATCAAAATTACTTTTAAATATTAAATTACTGTTAAACATTACTTTCAAAAAACAATTGGGCGTTATTGCCTCCAACTCAGAGGTACCAGATCTATAGGTTAGGGGTCTGGAATTGATGGCATTTTCTATGTCAGACAGAGTGGTAAGAAGCTCAAAATAAGTCACTTTACTTTTTCCCACAGCTTTGTACAGACACTGTTTCATTACTTTTATTAACCTCTCCCAATGGCTGCCTTGCCATGGAGAGAAGAGGTTAATTTTTACATGTTTGATCTGATTTTTATCAAACTCCTCCTTGAAAGCATCAGTATTAAAGGACTCTTCTATTATTTTGCACCCTTTATTGAAATATAATGCATTGTCACTATATATGTACGATGGTATACTAAACTTGTTACAGAACCTTTTAAATGCTAACAGAAAGTCAGAGGTGTTCATAGAGGGTACTAGTTCTAAGTGTACAGCTCTGATGTTTAAGCAAGTGAAAATTAAGATGTACATTTTCTCTAACTTTGAGGTGTTGTTTTTGACATATAAATGAGAGGTGAAATCAATACCTGTGTGTTGGTAAGGTTTTATAAGATTCATGTGTGTTCTTGGTATGTCAGTGAAACGTGGGTACCTGTAAGAAAGAGCATTGTACTTCTTGCATGTAATGCATTCCAATAATACTGATCTTACAGCAGCTCTACCCTTAGGTATCCACACACCTTGATTTCTGATGTAATTAAGAGTAGTACCAATGCCAAGATGCTTTACTTGCTCATGAGCATATTTAATAAATAGCAAGGTAAAGCCATGATTTTTTCCCATTAATATAGGATTAGCTTGTTCATAGCTGATAAGAAGAGCCTTATTAATCCTGCCCTTGCTTCTTAAATAGCCTTTTTCATCAAGGAAAAGATTTAAGTTTAAAACCAAGGGAGGAATTTCTGAGTCTTTCAAGGAAGCTACTTTTACTTTTTGTTTATAATCTTTCAAAAATTTAATTTCATTAGCAAAGGATTGAATTTGATTTATTTTAAGCCAATACCTTACTGATTTTTGCTGGTAATCAACATTTATTTTAATTTTACTAAGCCATTTAAAAATCCAGGCAGTGATTCTTAAGACTTTTCGATAGCATGAATATTTACTTAAATCTAAAATACTAATACATGTATTTTCTAATATATTTACATTTACCATTAATAGAGGTAAAGACTCTTGTGGCACACTCAACATAGGATACTTGGGCCAATTGTCTAAATCATTAGTTAACCAAACAGGACCATGATACCACAGAGCAAATATTTCTTTAAACTTTTTAAAAGTTAAACCCCTAGTTAAAAAATCACCAGGATTTTCTGCTGTATTTACATACTTATAATGCACATTTAATTTATACTTGTTACAGATGGAAGTAATTAACCCATCCATTTCATTTATTCTATTTTTTAAAAACTTAGATTTTACTTTGGTTTGTCTGGTTAATAACCAGCTCAAAACTACTTGTGAATCCACAGCAATATTAATGAATTCAAAATATATATTACTGTATGCTTCCAAAATATTGGGTAAGCATTTCAAGGCCAAAATAACCCCCATCAGCTCCAGGGAAGGGATACTTAACTCCCTAGGCCTATTGGCAGGAGCTACCTTGGCTTTAGCAAATATAAAGGAGCTTTTGTTATCATCATCCACTCCATAACATACAAATCCATAAACACTATCGGAACACTGTCACAAAAAAAGATGCAAGCCATACTTATTCCCTTCAGAAAGAGCCCTCCTAGGTATTTGCAATCGTATCCAGATGTTCACAATTACTGCGTATTTTATACCATTCCTTCAGTATCTCATTAGGCACTTTCTGATCCCAAGCCAACTTTTGCTGCCACACTTGTCTCATCAACAATTTACCCTTTACCAAAATAGGAAGAGCAAAGTTAAGAGGATCGAAAAGCTTGGAAATCTCAGACAACAATTGACGCTTGGTTGAAATACTCTCCAGATATTCTACTTTATTGATATGCATACAGTCAGTCACCACATTGAAACTATATCCCAAGATCTTTTCACAACAACTTGAATGTTCTACAAAGGAGTTTTCTTCCTTGAACTTAACACGCAAAGCATCCGACCTTCCTCCATTCGTTTCTTACATTGATGATATATACCTACTATCTCACTTTCGTTTCTTACATTGATGATATATACCTACTATCTCACTTTCTTCTTGCATGCTTGTAAATATTAAATTATCCACATAGAAGCCTGAGGATAATATTTCAGTACATCTATCATGTGGATACTTAGAAGCATGATATTTCATAATATAATGCAATATAAATGGAGAAGAAGTAAACCCAAATATTAAAGTGAGGTACCTATAAGCTTCTAATTTCCCGTTGTTAAACCACAAGAAAGTGAACCTATTCATGTCCACTTCATCCTTTTAACCTTATCATCAAAAATGCCTGTTTTACATCGCTTATCACAACAGTACGATTCGTTCTGAACACAAGTAGTAGCTTTAAAAGTGAATTCATGAGGTCATAACCACTGTAAGCAGCCTCATTCAAAGATGGAAGAGTTTTATTACTTTTAAGGGAACAATTAAAAACTGGTCTTATTTTAGTGGTTACTTGTTCTGATTGCCTTATTATAGGGCGATGAGGAATGAATTTATATTTACAAATATCTGAAGGATCATTAAAATTTATATTTACTTTTTCAATTATTTTATCATTCAGTTGACTTTCAAAGACTTTATTGTATTCATTTATTAAATTATTTTGAGTTAAACACTCTATTAGCTATATTTAAAGATATTTTAAAATTATTAGGAACTAATTCTATTTTGTCTTCATACCAAGGAAGGCTTACATGATAATGGTTGTCTTTGAAAATCATATTCTGATTAAATAATTGCACTTGACATTTATCTACAGTGTTCAGAATGTCCTCGTTCTGTTTTATGCCCAATGATTCAAGGCAAAACAGATTTTCCAAGCCATTGTCAATATCAGAATCCAAAAACTTCTCAATGGGATTGAAATAACTTTTGGATGGTTCTAACACGAAATACACTTGTGTATTCAGCCTTCTGTTATTACATTCAGAATCATTTTTAGGAATTATGGCATTATTTGTTTCAACTTTTGACTGAGTTATAAAATTATTAACTTTTTTCTGGTTTCAACCAAACGTACAATTTGTTCTCTACTTAAAAAATTATAAATATTACCTATTGGAATTAATTTATTATCACCAATATTTAAACAATGACCACTTGCAAAAGGTACAGTCTGAAAAGATGGAAACAAGTCTATTATTTCTATTCCAAGCAAAACATCTATTTTAATATGACTATTTATATTAGAATTATTAAAATTACTATCAGCAAAATTTAAACCATTACGTTTCATATTATTTATAACATCTGAAATGCCATCTACTTTATAATTTATATTTAATTCATCATCTATAAGAAAAGGAATGAAAACTATTCTTTTAAAAACTCTTACACCAATTAATGTTTGATGAAACTTTTTAATTTTAGAGCCAATGAAAGTTTGAACCTCATATTCTATTATAGGAAGACTATTTACATTAGGTATTAGTTTTTCAGCAGCTTCTCTTGAAATATAAGACCTACTACTAGCTGTATCTATCAAACATCTTAAAGGTTTTTTCTTTACCATTGAAAACCATATTTAATGAAGTGGTAGGCGGAATGTATTCATTCTCTAAACTTTGATGAAAAGTTATGCAATGATTGGTCGTTGTATTTACCACCTCATTTTTATTAACATTACACAATGGTTGTATGTGTGATCTACTTCCACATTTACACGGAAACCTCATTTTATTATTATTACCAAAACACTGTGCTTGTGGATGGTTACCAGCACACTGTTCACACAACCCCAACTCTTTAATTCTATTAATTCGACCTTCAAAATTGTTGTACACAGGACATAGTCCCAAAGAATGTGGCCCAGAACATAATTTACACTTTTTTTCAACCTCTTTTACTTTACTTGAGGTTTGAAAATTGGCTAAAGAATGCTGTTTACTTGTAGCATTATTTTGAGATGTTTTTTCTTTTTGAGGAGTAACAGGTGTACTTGTACTTTTAAATTTGAGTTTGTCACCTACTGTTTTTTCTGAGGAAGAACTAGTGCATATTAAAGCTTTTATTATATCCTGATAATTTTCAAGAACTTCATTTATGTCAGGATAATTATGACCTACTTTTCTTATCAGGTCCTTCAAAAATACTTTAGGTAGCTTTTTTACTACTATATGTGACAACAAGCAACAGCCTGGACTCTTTGAGATGGTAAAATCCAATTTATGCACTTTAAGATCGTAAATAATAGCCCTGATTTTATTTAATGCATTTTTTAAGGATAAAAAATCTTTATCATATTTGGATTCTATATTAATAGCTATCAAAGAGGCAAACAAGTCATTTGTTATAGTAGTTACATCCAAATATTCAGCTTTCAACAATTCTAATGCTACTTTATAATGTTCTGGTATGATAGATAAATGAGACACAATACTTAAAGGATAATCCCTCAAAAAACTTAAAAGGTACATTAATTTAACAGAGTCATTAAGTTTAGGGTTATTTCCAACCACATTCATAAACTGATTTAAAAAAACTTGAAAACTAATTTTATTCACATCACCATCAAATACTGCACAACTCATGGTAGGTAATTTTACATTAGTAGTGTGATCTATGTTATTTAAGGCTTCCACAAAACTATCAGAAATATTAGGTTCTGTCTTAGCAGTCTCTTTACTTAAAATAAATTCATTAAAAACACTTAATTTAATTTCTAATTCTAAATAATAATCACTTTGACTTTCTATTTCAGAGTCCATATCTAGGCCTTCAAGCTCAGTTTCCATCAAAATATCAATCATGCTTTCATCAAATTCTTTGATTTTTAATATCAATTTATTTATTTCATTTATTTGAGATTTGCAGAAAATAATACCCAAACAGTCATTTGATTTTAATTCATTTAATTTATTTACTCTTTTAGTAATACGAGTTTTTAAATTAGACCTCAACTTTTTAAATTTGACAAAATTGTCCATTTTGTTCCAAAAATTCAAAATTATTTACTTAAAAAATGCCTGATATTGTGTCACCAATATGAATCAAAAAATATATAGGCCTACAACTACCCTAGGCCTTCAAAAAACTTTTGTCAAAAACTGAATTTCAGCTCTAAGGTAGCCTATATTACAAACACTATTTTGCTATTTTATTAATTAAACCATTTTTTTCAAAGGAAACACAACCACACAGTGTTATTGTTATTATTAAACATTAATTACTACAATTAATTATATTATTAAAATAATTAAACCTAAAAAACAATCTTGAAGAATTTATCAAAAAGCACTCAGTAATTTGTTTACAATTATTGACAAAATATCGATTATTATCGATTAATGAAAGAACGATATTTCTATCGATTATTCTATCGATTATTCTATCGATCTTAAATAAAATATCGATTATTACAAAAAATAATTGAAACCGATCCAAATCCTTTGGAATTTTCCTCTCATTTAATTTTGATGCAATCTTTTTGCGCATGCGTAAGACTGCGTTTTAACTTTCGAAAATGTTTAAGTTATGAAAAAAGTTTAACTTTACTAAAATTTTCAAATCACTTTTTAAAGGTAAATAACTTTTTATTTCACTAATAATTCACTTGATGAATAAATAAAAAATGTTAAGTACATTAGTACATTTTCAAAAATGACGGTTTAATTATTGAAAATTTTTCAAAATGGCGATCGAAAGTCCTTTTCAAAAATATCAAAAAATTTCTTTTCATTTTTTGATAGAAGCGGCTCTTGGCGCCACCGGACTATTTTTTAGTTTTTTTACACTAAATATACTTAAAAAATTTAATTGTTTATTTACCTTAAATGTTCTTCTTCTTGTTGTAGAGACAAAAATTTGGAGACGTGGCGCTTTTGAGGTACCTCCTAAAAACGCTTTATATAATTTAGTAATTTGCAATTAATAATGAATGCGATTATCATTACAATGAAAGGCAGAAAAATCCAAAAGGGTTTGAAAAGGTTTCCTTTTCATACACAAGGACATTTTAATCCTTTTAAATTAACTAATTTTCACAGAATAACTTAAAATCCAAACAATTTTACTGAGGCCATGATCGTAAAGGCAATAGATATTAAATATTATTGTAATAAGCCGTGATATAAACTTTAAGACACTTATTGTTTGTCTATATTAATTTTATTGTACTTAATACTGCGTACAATTTTATTAAGTTAATGAGAATCAATCTCAACTTTATGAACCGGGAATATCTTAATATTGACAAACCGTATACGTGTTCACCAATTAATTACTGAAAGATTACTAAAGAATTTCTTTTACTGACTTTTGGGAAGGCACGTGACCAACCCGCGGAGTGATATGATGAATTTTTTAAGCCTTTATTAATGACTCATAATACTGATATTTTTATATTGTAGTCTAAAATATAAAATTACCAATATTTTAATATTTTTAAAATTTCAAATGCTAATATTTTTAAACAAATATATATATATATATATATATTATATATATATATATATATAATAATTGTTTAAAAAAAAACATATATTATATATATATTATATTTATATATCTATATACAATAATATATATATTATATATATAATATATAATATATATGTAATTTCTTAGATAAAGCAGGCATAAAAACGTACATTGAACATGTAAAACGTACTAAAATGTTGCTAGACATGCATAAATCGTTCCAATAAATTTATAATTAACACACTGAAGCAAAATACTCGTAGAACTTTATAAAATATCTATTCTTATGTTAATGGTATATATATATATATATATATATATATATATATATATATATATATATATATATATATATATATATATATAGTAAGTATTCAGCAATGATCGCTAATAGATATAAATTATAATAGAAGCCTTTAAAGAGAAACTTGTAAATAATTTAGAAGAGTCGGTATTTTATCTAAAGTAAGATTTTTTATTAATATATTAAAGCACAAATTTTCGTTTCTTGTTCGGAAACCTCATCAGGTACAGTTCTTTGTAAGACTAAAATTAAATTTAATATTAACAATAAAAATTTAAAAAGTAATTTATATTTTAGATTTAAGATTTTTATAGAAATTAGTGGAGTTCATAATGTTGTTAAGAGTGGGATTAATATTGAATTCGCCTTTTTGTCTATTGTAATTATTGGTGTTAAGGATGCAGTAGGATTCAAATAGTTTTCTTCTGTGTAAATCTTTTGAATGTATGATAGGAGTCATGTTGTTAATGTCTATAGTGTGGTTATGTGTGGAACGATGTAATGTAAGGGCAGAATATTGATTGTCATTGGTAAGGTCATGTTTGTGTTGGTACAGTCTACGCTTAAAATCATGAGTTTCGCCGATGTATAAGGAGTTGCAATGAAGGCAAGGAATTTTATAAACACATTGGGGTATGGTAGTGGGTCGATTTATGTTAGGTCTAAGAATAGCTTTGAGGGGTAGATTCAGTGTTTCTTTCAGACAATTTTCTCCGGGGGGGCTTTACAGAGATTCGAGGGGGCACATAAGTATAACATAATTTACATAAAAATAAAGGATAATGATATCCTTGTCTCTTGTCAGCTAATCTTACTCTTATTAGATACTGTCTTACTGAAATAGTAAATATCCGAAATATAACCAAATCTTTACTTGCAAAAATATAGCAATCTATTTGTGAAATTATTGGGAAGTTAGATAATATAAAAATAAGGGTACAAAAAATTATTATGAGAGAATATTATAATAAAATAATATATATGAGTAAACTGACCTTTTCAAATAAGGAAATAGATCTTTGGTAAAAATAAATCTATATATATATATTATATAATATATAATATATAATATATATAAATATAAATATATAATATATATATATATAAATATATATATTATATATAGTATATATATATATTATATATATATATATATAATATATATATATATAATATATATATATTATATATATAATATATATAATATATATTATATACTATATATATATATATATATATATATAACAACTTTTCGTAGGCCGTATCCCCGACGTTAGTACTTAGTAAGTTTGGGTATAAAGAAAGTAAGTTTAAAGGAATGTATTTACGACGAGTTTTCTTACGTCGCAAACAAGCTCTACTGCCGTTTTTTTTTTAGGAAAATCCTCAGTTGGATTCTCAGACCCCTCGATGTATCATCATACAATGCCTTAAAAGGTTTCTGGAGCATTCTATTTCTTGTCTACTTAGGTATTTGGTTCATAGTATTGAAACTATTCTTTTAACCGAAGGCCTATCGTACAGAATGGACAAGAAGATTTCACAGAGCTTTTTTAACTCGCAATATCCCACGTCCGCTTCCAATATTTTCAACAATGGGCTTTCATCTGCTTTAAATATATATTTCGCTTTCGAGCATGGAATTGATATAAAAAAATGAAGGATTTTCAGGTCAGCTAGTACACCTTCCACATTAAACATCGGAAATCTGTCACAAAATTTTCTAACTTATATATCCGGTTAATTTGTTAATGACTGAAACGTCTGGAAAGCGACTAGCAAATAGTCATGTATATCAATTATGATTTGTCGTTTGAAACCTCTTCAATTCTCGGTTTTTTAAAACCCCCCCCCAAAAACTATCGCAGTATATTTTCACCCTTTAAATGCAATTTTTCGTTATCTTCATTCAAGCAATCAGGCGCACTTCAGATGCAAACTCCTCCATTATTTCACACCGAACGTTTTTGTAAGTACTTTTTGGATGTCTCCACACTGATTTGCAATATTTTTGCAGTTGCAATTTTGTTCCAGTAAATTAGGGGATGACTTTGCGTCATACTAAAAGTCCTTCTTTGCAAAGCATTGCTAAGGATAAGGAGAGGGAATCCGCTAAGGAAGTTCATCATTACATAACAGGTGACAAGAAAACTTTCATTTCTGATTTCCAGGCAAGATGCCCCCTGCAAGTAATGCAAGGTATGTCCCTTCTTTATGGATTATGCTTTCACAAGCCATCAAAATTGACTTGTAAGCTCCTGAAAGGACAGCATTCACTTATCTTATAATAGATAAACCATCTCACTTCAATTGCATTCTGGAATCGTTGAGGATTGGATCATTGATTAATAATTGAATATATCATGCAAAAAATTTTCTTTTTTTTTGGCGACTTGCTAACAGTTTGTAAAGTCTTTCAAATATAAAAAAAAAAACTTTTGATCTTCTGATTTTTATTCCTGCAGGAGGCTGCTGTCAGGGTACAATATATGTGTTTTACATGTATGATAGAGAACTTCTTTGTTTGCCTCTTCTGAAAGCCTTTTTTTTACACCTCCAACTTTCCAGCCATATTAGAAGCACCATCAAATTCAAAGTAAATTAAGGTTGTCATAATTTGAAATAAAGATCAGTCAGCTCCTTATGAATAGCATTTGCAATACTTTCTGCTTTTCCATGCGGTATTTTAACATATGACAAGAACGTTCTACGGGATTTTTATTCCTCCACGTACTCTTAAACAGTTTTTTCAATGTTTTTTCAACTCATCTTTCAAAACTTCGCCCATACATAACAGAAGTTCACCGGCAGTTTCCTTGCTGCTGCAATTCGACCTATCACTCTGATCTTTACACCGTGTTTTAAGGGCAAGAACCAATTTGGGGCCTATTTTCGGGTCCATTTTCAGCCCCACGCTAAAATATGGACATAAAAATTCGGATTTTAGTTTCGATTTGACTATAAAAACACCAAAATGTAGCTTTTTTTTACCTTCTAGAAAACGTTGATTCCGGTGTTTTTCGAGTCTGTAGTCCATTCTTTCAGAATTTTCCAATTTTCATGTTTTTTGACATTCTTCGTATCAGCTTCCAGAATTTTTTCCGAAATGACTTCAAACTTGAAATATGCATATATAGGTTCATTATCTAAAATCGTACAAGAAGAACTTTTTCGATTTTTTGAGTTGTGCTAGCGTTGTCCAATTTCTCAAAACCCACTTTTTTTTAATTTGAAAGAAAAATGCGATAATTTTCTTTTCTATTCAGGCCGAAGTGAATGAAATTTCAGAGCTTATGTAGTCGGGAGAGATGCACAAATCTTTTTTACTTAGATAAATTCTTTGTATATGCATTAGTTTGAATTTGTTCTTGGAACAAAATTTTCCAAAAAAAATATTTCAAAATTTTGTAAAAAAATTCTTTTGAGTATACACAAAAATTATCTAAGTAAAAAAAGATGGCATCTTGCCCGATTACATATGCATAAAAATTTCATTCACTTCGCCCAGACAGAAAAAAAAAATTATCGCAATTTTTTTTTTTTTTACACTTGACGATTTTACCATAATGAGGATCCGTCGCGTGTTCCCCGTGATGCCTCTAGGGTGAATTTTCTTGATTCCGACGAGTGCTTACTAATTAATGGTACAGAGGGCGCGGTAAAGGCTGGGCGTTCTTTTCGACTTTTGTCCATATTCTCCTACTGCTTTCTTTCCGGATGCATGTAAACGCCCACCTTTACTCCCAATCTTGGCGAAAAAAGGTAGATATAGAAGATAATATATATATATTACATATATATATATATATATCCCCGTCGGTCGAGCCCCCTACATTGCCGTGTAATAACTTTACAAATAATATATATTATAAAAATTATGTACTCTCCTCGTTAATTTTAAGATGAGTCAAATACACATTTTTATGCATAGGTAGTTTAAAAGTAACTTAAACTGTGATAAATTTAAATTTAACTTGGTATTACGAAGATGGAGAAATGTACCCTAAAATAATAATGAAAGGAAACAAAAACGACTTACTTTGAATAAAATCAGTAGACAGGTGATGGTAAGTGGTTAATTCGTTGGAAAATTGTTTCTTTTCCACAGTTAGATTGAAATAAGTTTCTTTCAATCAACAGTTAGTTACTGGGTAAACTTTTCTTCACCTACGTAGGACTTAATACTATATAGATGCGACAGATACGAAAACACACAGTTTAAATCACAACTTAATTTGAATAGTTAAAACTTGAAAAGCCATAACATAATTTTGATCATGAAATTAAAGACTTCTTTAACGATATTCACGAAATCAAAAAGGCAAAAACGGAGATTCACAAATGGTATTCGGTATTCACGACACGAAAGCAAAAAGGCAAAGACCTTTATTTAAGCAAATTTTTTCCCGAGTGGAATTTTTATTTGTTCATGTTCCTTTCAATTCTAAAGGAAACATTTCTCCATTTATAGCTAAAAACAAATGAATAATGAAAAACGCAATTAGCATTAATTCAGTAATTACCACTTTGAACATTTGACAAATAATTAAAAGTGAGAGTGTGACTTAATATTTGAGATACTAAAGATTAAATTTTAATATCCTGGGCGGGGGCGATGGCATAAATTACGACGAATTTGTGCCATAATAAAAAAAAAGAAAAAAAATCTTTAATCATTAAATTATCCGAAATAATGATACTAATTTGTTAATCGTCAGAATCTGAGGATTCTTCTGATTCCGATTCCGAATCGATACCGACATTGAGAAATTTAGATCGCGCCACGACCGCCGCTTTTCTTTTAGGACGAGATTGTTGATTTGTTGTGGAATTATCATTGGTTAAGGTTGGGATTACACTAGGACTGGTTGCCTGAGAAGAGGATGGTAAAGGAACCATCGTAGTAGAAGGGGCATCAGTTCCTAACGAGTTATTCCGATTCCCACTATGAGTCAATGATAATTCCAGAGGGAATAAATGTTTAATAGGATACACATTTATTAGCCGTCCAGGGGTACGGACTTTGACTGAACGAACTTTGTTATCATCTCCATATATGAGCGTTTGGATTATGCCCATTTGCCAATATGGGCGCTCCTTTACAGGACTTTTAATGAGTACAACGTCCCCCACCTTTACTTTATTCTTCCATGCGACCTGATACAGATCTCTTCCCACTTCTCTCAGGCTCAAGAGGTATTCGGTATACCATCGAGTTCTAAAGTCCTCGAACATCTCCGAAGATCTCTTGAGGGACTGAATAAGTTCCTCTCTTGAAGGTGAATTGGAAGAAGCAGGATCAGTTAAAATGAGACTTGTATTAGCCAAAGGTTTTAAAAAACAATTTGGTGTTAAAGGTACAATATCGTTGTCCGAAGAGGTGTAAGTTAGAGGTCTCGAGTTGATGGCGTCGGCGATATCCGCCAGGATAGTGATAAAATCAAAATATTCCAAGCTTTTACGCCCTACTGTCTTGTAGAGGCAGTTTTTGACAGTCCGTATTGATCTTTCCCACATACTTCCCATCCAAGGGCTGTACAATGGAATTCGGATATGTTGAATTTGATTCCGACGCAGAAACTCGGAACCTGTTTCCGAAACAACGAATTGTTCAAGAGCATCCGCGCTTCTATTAAAGGAACGGGCATTGTCACTATATAAGAAATTTGGAACTCCAAACTTGGTGACAAAACGCTTGAACGATTGCACAAATGATTTTGCAGACATGTCAGGGATCAAATCTAAATACACAGAACGAATGTTGAGACAAGTGTACAACAATATGTACATTTTTTGTGGTTGATTTGAACCTTTGACTTTGACAAAGAAGTGTTTAGTGTAGTCAACACCTACACTAGTGAAAGGACGATAAAAGTTAACTTGAGCTTTTGTGAAATTCGTGAACTTTGGATATTGAAAGGAAAAGCTGTTGTACTTTGTGCAAATTACACATTCCGACAGTATTTTTCTTATCGTGTGTCGAGCTGATGTAATCCAATAACCTTTTAAGCGAATACATGTAAGGGTTGCCTGAATGCCAAGGTGTTTACAGGCAACATGTGCATCTTTAATGATGAGAAAGGTCAGATGATGTGATTTACTAAGAACTACAGGATTCACCACCTCAAAACAATAATAATTAGTACGAGATAGACGGCCCTTACTTCTGATGAGCCCTGAGTCATCTAAAAAGAGGTTGAGACGAGAAACCAAATCAGGTGGTGTTTTAGCAGAAGCAGGGTTCGACTTAACATCATTAAGAAACCGAAGTTCAACAGAAAAGCTTTCCTGCTGCATGACTTTTAACAAGAAAAGTCTAGCTTTTCTGTCACATTCGATTGAGGAAAGAGTTGATACACCGAATTTGAAAAGTAGAGAACATACTCTTAACAATGTTGACAAAGAAGAATATCGTGAAATGTTGATGATAGGAGGAGGTGGGGCCTGTATGACCATAAATGTTGAAGAAGGGTCCACCAATCCTCCCCCCGAACTGCTGAAATTGGGCCAGTAAACCTGATCATGGCTGAGCCAGTTCGGACCAAATTTCCAAAGGCTTAGTTTTTTGACAAACTCTCGATGTGATAATCCTCGAGTTATCAAGTCGGCAGGGTTTTCATCCGTTTTAACGTAGTGAAAAGAGATAGGCAGTAAATTGTCATCTCTCATGGAGGAGACCATGCTTTTGATATCTTGGATTCTATTTTTGACAAAAATTTGTTTTGTCTTGCTAGCTACCCATGCTAGGACGATTTGGGAATCCGAGAAGATGTTAACAGCCTTGAATTCAACCTCTGTCAATCCCGTCAATATTTGTGGAAGGCACTTAAGAGCCAAATAAACTGATAATAGCTCGAGACAAGGAAGTGTTTTTCCCCTAAGAGGAGCCACCTTAGATTTTGCCCACAATAATGACGGGACAGTTTCTGAACCGGTGACGTAGACTGCAAACCCATAACATTGTGAACTTGCGTCACAAAAGATGTTGAGAGTTGAATTTGCTGATGCTTCAAAGCAGAAGCGTTGAAAAGATAAGTTTTTGAGGTCGTCGAGATCAGCACGAAGTTTCTCCCAATCTTCTTTTATATCTTGGTCAATAGAGTCATCCCAACTCATTTCTTTCTCCCATGTCCGCCTCATTAACAGACGTCCCCTTAAAGTTACAGGAAGGAAAAAGGAAAGAGGATCAAAGATTTTGTTTACTTGGGAGAGAAAGATCTCGTTTTGATTGGACTGAGGTAAGGTCAAAGTCTGCTAATCGAAGGGTATCATTTTCGGGATGATATAGATACCCCAAGACTTTTTCCTCATCACAATTATGAGAGGAAAGCATCTGATCGTCTTTGATTTGAGCTTTTAGATCAGGGTGGTTGGTGTTCCAGGAACACAAGTTGAACCCACCCTCCTTCATCCTTTCTACTGAGGCTGAATAGATGTCTCTCAAAACATCAGGGGATGAATGAGTGTAGATAAAATTATCCACATACAAGTTATTGACCAGAAGCCGAGAGACCAGATCGAATGAATATTTGCTTTTAATATGATGTCTTATTACGGCTCCTAAGATAAAAGGGGATACCGCAAGGCCAAAAATAATTGTCGCGTACCTATAAGTAACAAGTCTGCCATCTTCTTCCCAGAAGAAACAAAACTTGTTACGATCGCTTTCAAGTTTAAGATAGATCTGAAGAAAGGCTTTCGAGATGTCAGCGACAACCACATATTTGTTGGTCCTAAAGGAAAGAAGGAGACGAAGTAAAGGAACCAACAAGTCGATGCCTGGGTAACAGGCTTGATTAAGAGAAGGAGCGCCTTTTGTTCTAAGGCTGCAATTGAACACAGGCCTGATTTTCGTTGAAACCTGATCAGCCATCTTTATTACAGGCCTATGGGGGATCCATATGTAACGATCGAACTCCTTCGGATCAACAGAGATGATTTCGATGATACCACATCTCAGCTGTTCCTTAAAAACATCAGTGTAGGCCTTATCAAGACCTTGATTGCTGAGACGATTTTTAACTCGTCTAAGCGTACTTAAAGCAATACGATAATTCGAAGGGACCTGATCCACTAATTCTGGGATCCATGGGATTTCAATATGGTATTTTCCATCGATAAATTGAATTGCATTGTGGAATTTAGAGATAAATTCCTTATCGATGGTACCATAATCCTTCTCCTCCTGAATACCCAAGGACTCCAAGCTGTACAGATATTCCAAACCCAGGTCGGCACTTATTTCATTTGAAGAAATGCTAAGAACGTCCGGGTAAGTAGGATGAGGGTCAATGATCGAGTTGACGAGATTAGGAGAAGCTTGGAATAGGTGTTTTGGCAGCGAGGAGACAGACATGGATAGTCATGAATCCTTCTGATTTGATTGTAAATCAAGAGTTGATGTTGAAGTCTGCTTTCTGTATAGAAAGGCTTGTTGATGAGGAAGTAGAAAAGAATTCACTGGGCCGAAAGGAACCAACCCAAAGCAAGTCTGAATGGCACTACCTTCCAAACAATCGATAATTTGGAAGTGTTTCATATGGCATAAAGTGTCAGTACCTAAGAGAAGGTCGATGTCATCGACCGAGTCCCCATAAGGGCCCACAAAGGACTTGTCAGCCACATTATATTTTAACGAAATGCGACTAATGGCTGATGCTAACCCTTTAACCGCAAACCCAACATCCAAAGAAGGGTCGACCAGAACCGGGGTTCTAAAGAAGGAATCGCAGCAGCAATTTATATCTAGGTCGACTAGGTACGATGTACGTTCTTCTTCTCCGATAAATGTTTTTATTGGATTTCTGATTATAGGTAATTGTTCACAGTTGATTCCGAGTTTAGTAAGCAATTTAGGGCCAGCATATGTTCTCTGTGATCCCAAGTCTATAAGAGAACGAATAGGAACTGACTTGTTATTGTGCCTTGCTATTATGGTTATTGTAGGCAGAATATGTGAAGCTGATGATTGCCCAGTATTAATACAAAGATGATTAACATCAGCTTTATTTCCTTCATCAGCGTTTTCTTGACGAGAATGCTCCCTGTTTTGATTAGTGGTTCCAGCGGAACAGAGAGCGGCTAGATGTTTTCGGCTCTTACATTTATAGCAAGGATACTTTAAATTGAGTGTTTTAGCCGGGCATGTATCTGCCATGTGCTTTATGCTGGAACAGTTACAGCACATGTTTAATGCCACACATCTGTCCCTTTTTGATTTAGGGTTTACGTAAACCGTGCAGTCAGAGAGGTAATGGTCTCCATTGCACAGCTTACACTTGACTTCCCTTGAAGATTGATTATTCGAATTTGAATTAGAATTTGATTGAGGTTCAGAGGAGAAAGTTGTTCTTTTTAGAGAGCCACTACCTTTTGAATTGTTGAAAGTATGACTCCTCTGATCAGAGGGTATCCTCTTCTCCCTTTTGAAGTTCCCTTTGGAAGAAGATGATTTAGTTGATGAGAATGAAGTTGAGGTCTGAGAGGTGCGAAACCTCAGCATTGATTGAATTATCTGATTATGCTCCTTAAAAATCAGATTAATTGACGGATATTGTTCCTTAGTCGCCAGCTTCAACTCTCTTAAAAACGAGAGA
Source organism: Trachelipus rathkii (assembly GCA_015478945.1). NCBI lineage: Eukaryota > Metazoa > Arthropoda > Malacostraca > Isopoda > Trachelipodidae > Trachelipus > Trachelipus rathkii. The sequence continues at coordinate 11,191 of JABUQX010069923.1, read as the reverse complement.
GGAAGTTTATCAACTAATATATGGCTGATTAATTTGCAGCCAGAACTATCCTCTGGGAAGAGGTCAACCCCGAGCTCCTTGAGTTCTTTTAGATGAGCCCGAACCTTTAAAATAAAGGATCTGACTGTTTCAAGTTGCTTCCCGTCCAGAGGCGGTGATGAGTCCAGTTCATGGAAAATAGAATCAATAATGAAGGCCTTGTCCAAATAATGTTCTTTTAAAATGGACAAGGCAACTTCATAGTTCTCATCCGTACCCGTCAAATGCTCAATGTCTCTGAGAGCATATCCCTTTAAATGGGACTTGAGATACTGCAACTTAACAGCTTGTGACAAGTCCCTCCTCCCCCCATACACATTATTGAACTCCTGCAGGAAGGAACGAAAGGAGTGCTTGTCCTTCTCGCCTGAAAAATCTCCGCATTTTAGGGCTGGGATCTTCAGGCTAAAAGGCTGCATGGGAAAAGACTTGGAGTGTTCACAGCATGTTTTGTTCGAATTTGAAGCTGCTCTCTCATTATCAGAAAGGGCATCAGAAGATCTTCGAGACTTGATTTCATATCCATATTCGACTCTTAACAGTTGGAGAGCTTGAGCCACTTTTATGTGGTAAGCATCAGTAGCGGAAATCTCTTCGTCTAGAAGCGATTGGTCGAACTTGGTGTACTCAGCCCCTATTAATAGGTTTTCGATCAGAGTATCTTGAGCTTTAATGTCCGAGATAATCGAGGTCACCTTGTCAAAAATTGTTTTGATAACAACAGGGTCGATGAGGGTAGGTGACTCTGAATCATCACCTTTTTCAGGAAAATGTTTGCAGCATAGAGTAAGCTTTCTTCTTAAAACACCCCTTTTCATTCGAAGGGGACTCAGCTCACCCTGTAATGTTGCTTTTAAACTAGCTGTTGTTTCATCCGAAGAAGACGCAGGTCTTTCATTTGAGAACTTCCTCTGTGCCTAAGTCCTAAATTCGTTCATAATATTCCATTGTGAATAAATTATATTGTATAAGATTATATAGATAACAGGCTACTAAAGCGCCAATCTAAAAAAGTTATAAAGCCCAATGAGCACACGTTGAGGCAACAAAAGTTAATCGCCCGCACACAACTTATAAAACGAGCTTGAAACTGCGGCCGACCACGTGCAAAGCAAACTACAAAGTCAACTGCGCCCACAGATGAAGCTAAACCAAAGTTCAATTGCGCCTGATAAGTTGCTGCGCCACACGTTGAAAGCCAAACTGCAACAGTTCACTGCGCACGTATGAAGCATCACGCCCAGTTAAAGCGAGGGTACCGAGGAAAATGACTGCGGCCACCACGTGAAGCTAGCCGCAAAGTCCACTGCCCGCCACATATGAAGCAAAAACACAAGTCAATTGCCCCGTATAAGTTTGACTGCGCAACACGTGAAGCAACTTACAAAGTCACTGCGCACACATGGAAGCAACACATAAGTCCAATTGCGCACGATAAGTGACTGCGCAACGTTGAAGCAACTACAAAAGTCCCATGCGCACATATGAAGTGAAACACAAAATCAATTGAGCACGTATAAGTTGAGCGTGCGCACACGTGAAGCAACTGGCCAAAGTCACTGCGCAAAGAGGAAGAAACACAAAGTCAATCGCACGTATAAGTTGACTGGTGCACAACGTGAAGGGCAATACAAAGTCACTGCGCACAAATGAAACAAACACAAAGTCAATTGCGCACGTATAAGTTGACTGCGCACACGTGAAGCAACTACAAGAGTCAATTGCGCACGAGAAAACAAGCACAAAGTCAATTGCGCACGTAAAAGTGAACAACGCAGGTGTGAAAACCAAATGCGCACCTCTGAAATGAACTGCGCACGTTTAAGTGAACAGCGCAGGTGTGAAAACAAAATGCGCACCTCTGAAATAAACTGCGCACGTTTAAAGTGAACAAGCGCAGTGTTGAAAACAAAATGCGCACTCTTTGGAAAATTGAACGTGCCGCACGTTTAAAGTTGAAACAGCGGCAGGTGTGAAAACAAATCGCACTCCTGAAATGAACTGCGCCACGTGGAAAGTGAACAGCGCAGTTGTTGAAAAACAAATGCGCACCTTAAAATGAAACTGCGCACGTTAAAGTGAACAGCGCAGGTGTGAAAACAAATGCGCACTCTTGAAATGAACTGCGCACGTTTAAAATGAACAGCGCAGGTGTGAAAACAAATGGGCACTCTTGAAATGAACTGCGCACGTTTAAAGTAAACAGCGCAGGTGAGAAAACAAATGCGCACTCCTGCGCACGGATGTAAGTCGACTACACCGTACTGCACCGTTCCGCCGCACCCAGCCCTGCACCCGCACCCACCGCTTCGCCACGCACCAGAAACTGCACCGCACCGCAACCGTTCCCCACTGCCACAGCACTCCACCGCACCGTTTCGCACGCACCAGAACTGCACCGCAGCCCGTGTTCGCACGGCACCAGAACTGCACGCACCGCACCGCAAAAAACTATTTTTTATGCTGCCTTAAACCACTGTGCATTTACAACTCAACACTGCACAATAAAGATTGCTTGAGCAATGCAATATGCAACACCTTTGCAACAGCACAATAAAGATTTTATAAAAATGCAATATGCTTATCGTTGGTCCGGCGTTTGTGTTTGAGTAAAGCACAGTGTGTAACGAACGAAAGTTGACACAACCGTTTAAATAAATAAGCGAACCCAGGACATCAAAATTCAATAAGAAATATATTTGCAAATATACAAATATATAACCTCCATATAACGTAGCAAATAATCACTTTAAATTTGCTAAAAATTTCTTTATGCAAAAAAAATAGCTCGAAATTTACTTACTAGTTACTAAAGGCAATATTAACAAATTATCAAATACGAAGAATTTTGGTAACTAATTCCAAATAGCAAAAAAAATATACGAAAAAAGTTTCAAATTTAGCAAAAAAACTTATGTCAAATATTCAAAAATGGCAAGAAAATAAATATACGAGAGTAGGAAACAATTTTCCAAAATAATTTCAAATTTGCAAAATTTTAAAGAAATTATTTTACTAAATTGCAAAATTTGTAAGAAACAATTTTCCAAAATATAAAAATTATGTACTCTCCTCGTTAATTTTAAGATGAGTCAAATACACATTTTTATGCATAGGTAGTTTAAAAGTAACTTAAACTGTGATAAATTTAAATTTAACTTGGTATTACGAAGATGGAGAAATGTACCCTAAAATAATAATGAAAGGAAACAAAAACGACTTACTTTGAATAAAATCAGTAGACGGGTGATGGTAAGTGGTTAATTCGTTGGAAAATTGTTTCTTTTCCACAGTTAGATTAAGTTTCTTTCAATCAACAGTTAGTTACTGGGTAAACTTCTCTTCACCTACGTAGGACTTGATACTATATAGATGCGACAGATACGAAAACACACAGTTTAAATCACAACTTAATTTGAATAGTTAAAACTTGAAAAGCCATAACATAATTTTGATCATGAAATTAAAGACTTCTTTAACGATATTCACGAAATCAAAAAGGCAAAAACGGAGATTCACAAATGGTATTCACTATTCACGAAATCAAAAAAGGCAAAGACGGATTCACAAACGGTATTCATGACACGAAGGCAAAAAGGCAAAAGACCTTGATTTAAGCAAATTTTTTACCGAGTGGAATTTTTATTTGTTC
>JABUQX010069923.1:0-2500 GCA_015478945.1 Trachelipus rathkii | reverse complement strand
GGATCAATATCAATATGAGTTCAATGACGTGATGTGACGTAATAATATAAGGTATTGAAGTAAATTCAAGTTGCTGATAATGATGGTGGTCAATGCGTGGAATATATTTTGCAATGACAACTACACAAGTAGTAAATATAACGCTTCAAATCAGTAGTAAAATTTACTACTTCTCTTTCTACTATTAGTTAAAGTAGAAAAAAGTAGTTAAAATTAAGTTGTCATTTATACAACTGAACAAAAGTTCATTTTACTACTAAACTAAAATGCGTTTCGACTACTACAAGTAGTAGTTTTCATTCTACTATCCAAAAGTAGTAAAGTTAACTTTTTAGAGGTTGGAGCTCACAGGAACCCGAAAAGTAGTAGAAAAGACTAAAAAAGTTGTTATTTTAACTAAACTTTTTTCTAAGTATATATATATATATATATATATATATATATATATATATATATATATATATATATATATATATATATATAATATATATATATATATATATATATATATAGTTAAATAATATATATATTATATATATATATATATATATATATATGGGGGTGCAAAGACCAACTCCACGTCCATGTCGTGCACCCTGGATTCGACTAACGGAGCTCTGGCTAGGGCAGGACTGGCCTAGCAAGCCGCTGCCTGAAACGAATTGCTTGTAACACTCAAGGACCAGCCTCGGAATACGATCGACCTTTTGGATATAGACCACGGAAACGTTTTTGGAATAAGAAATTGACTAATACAAATGTTAAGTTGAGGTTTGGAACTTTGAATATTGCTACCTACAGCGGAAAGGAGGAGGAAATAGTGGACATGATGAAAGAAAGGAGGATAGATGTGATGGGGATGGGCGAGATGAGAGTGAGAGGAGAGGAGGAGGGAAGAGAGCTGGGTGGTGGATTTGTGCTGATGTATAAAGGAGTGGAGGAGGGAGTGAGGAAGCATGGAGTAGGAGTTATATTGGGACCCAATGTATCACACAGTTTGGAAGGGATGGAAAGTGTGAACGAAAGAGTAATCAAAGTTACACTGAAGATAAAAGGAAGGAGATATCATGTATATCAAGTATATGCACCGCAACAGGCGCATCCAGAAGAAGAGAAGAGGATGTTCATGGAAACGTTGGAAGAAAGGGTGGAGGTGGGAAGAAGGGAAGGTGAGGAGATAATACTAATGGGTGATCTCAATGCAAGAGTGGGAAGGAGGAGAGATGAAGCGGAAAGAATGTTGGGACCGTTTGGAGAAGAAATAAGAAACACAGAGGGTGAAACGTTGATAGACTTTTGCATGAGGAGAAATCTGAAGATAATGAATGGTTTTTATCAGAAAAAAAGATTCACATAGATATACGAGATATAGGTGGAATAATAGGACAGGAATGTTTGATCAAAGATCGATAATAGATTACTTTATAGTGTCGGATAGAAGAATAGTAGAAGATGTAAAAGTGATCCCGGGTGTGTCAATGGATTCAGATCATAGGCTGTTAATAGCTGATCTAAAGATACAAGCGGAGAAAGTACAAGTAAAGGAGAAGTGGAGTACAATAAAAGTAGACTCGCTGAAAGATCAAGATAAGAGATTGAATTATGTTGGTAAAGTAAACGAAAAAATACTGGAGATGAACGGTGATGAAACAATGGAACACATAGGAAGTGTTGTGAAGGAAACAGCTAGGGAAACCCTAGGCATTAAATGGATGGGAGGAGTGAGAAAGAAGCATACACCTTGGTGGAATGAACAGGTAAAGAATGCTGTGAGACAAAAGATGGTAGCATTGAGAAGATGGCTTAAAAACAGAAGTGTACAATCCAGAGCCGCATGTACGTGGAAGCAAAAATGAAGCGAGAGAGTAAGAGGAGGCAAAGGAAGTGGCTGAGAAGCTAGCAAAGAAACTGATGGATGATATGAAAGAAGGCAAGAAGAAGATTTTAAGATTGGTAAGAACAGAGGAAGCGAAGAGAGAGTATGTAATATCAAAGAAAAAAATGGAAACATTGGTAAGCCCGGAGAAAAAAAACAAAAGGTGGATAGAATACTTTGATGAGTTGCGGAATGTGGAGGCTGCACCGGAAGAGAGGAGAGAGAGAGAGAGGAGAAGAACCAAAGAGAGTAAGAGGAGGAATAACGAGAGGATTGTGGAGGCTAGGGAAAATGAAGAGCGAAAGACCTCCTGGTGAGGAGGATACATATAGAATTGCTGAAGGAGGGAGGAGAGGAGCTGAAACCTTGATGCTGAGATTTCTGAACAGGTGTTGGGTGGAGAGTAGAGTGCCGGAAAGTGTTGGGAAGGACAATAATTATCCCATTTATAAAAAGTAAAGGGACGCAGGAGATGTAAAAATTATTAGAAGAATCTCAGCTAATGATCACATGGCCGAATTATATGAAAGATATTAGAAAGAAAATAAGATCAAAAACAGAGCCAGATAGGTGAAGAGCATATGGTATAGATGGCAGAAGCACTACAGATTTGTTGCTCGCATT
>JABUQX010069922.1:0-46859 GCA_015478945.1 Trachelipus rathkii | reverse complement strand
TGTCCCAATGTAATAAGGTAACAGTTAACTGTATTATTTATTTTTTCTTATCTTAAAGAACAGTTTTGATTCTTAGTAGTGAAAAAAAAAAAAAAACACTTTGTCTTAAAAATACTGTCTGTAAGGAAAGGTAAAGAAGACACTGAGAAATTTAATATCTGCTTTTTTGGAGAGGTACGAGCCTCGTATACAATTTATTAATTGATTAAAAATTAGGGTATATCAATGGCATATAGGATGCTTACCACTTTAGCATTTTTTAAATTTTTATAATTCTATAGACAATTGTGTAATGGATTCTTTCAGATGACCTATTTGACAAATTTAATTAAAAAAAAAAAAAATGAGATTTGCATAACGAAATTGGAAAAGAAATTCGTTCATTTTTCCCATTCTAAATCATTAATCGTGTAGCACGCTATAGAGTGTCAGTACGAGTTTTGACATTTTCGTTCTTTTGTAGGGTAAACGTCCCCCACTCACGCCGCCCCTCTCGTCGATATTATGTTATTATATATATATTATATATTTATTTATCTATTAATATCTTATTAAGTAATATATTATTTTATATATATATATATAATGTTATATTATATACATAATATATTAATTACATTATAAATTAATTATTATATATAAAATAACAATATTATTCATCATATTTATATATATATTATACTTTATATATTCTATATATATATATCATATACGTGTATCATAATATATATACTATATTATTATAATATTGAGAATGAATGCCCTCCCATGTTCCGGTTTCCCTCACGACGTTCACGAGCCGCCACTCTGATATAAATACTTATAATATATATATATATCTTATATATATATATATAATAGATATATATATATATTTTATAATATATATATATATATATATAATATGCAACAACAAGACAAAACCTGCTAGGTCCATTAAATCTGTATTTCTGGTTGCAGTAACCATATTATTCTCTCTATTGAAGACTATAAGTGACAAATTTTCACTAAAATTGTAACGTTTTATAATTTAGTCGCGGAAAAAAAAAAAAAGACAGTTTTTACTATTAACCAAAAATTTAAGAAAAAAAAAAATTTACCCATAAAAATTTATATAACACTATACTTCGTCAATGAAGTTACGCCTTAGATCAATGATGCATTTATGATATTGATATATCGATACCACGAATTTCAATATACCGACTATCGACGAGTATAGAAAATTTGATTTATTCAATAAGAAGATTGTCTTTAAGTATGTGGCAAAAAACAACAAAAAAAAACACTTTGCCCTCTCCCCCAGTAAGGTCATGGCCTTCTAGGAAAATCGACGGACTGCAGGTGGGACCCAATCGAGGGGAATCCTTGGAGGTCACACGGGTTCCCTAACGGCCTAAATCCGTTGGCCGGGCCCAGACCTATCGCGAAAGCGGAAAGTTTACAATTTAGTACGCAAAGCCAATCCATTATGATACTTCAATTTAATATACTAATAACGTTACTTATGAGTATATAGATTAGGGCTCATAATCGATAAATAATTAAGCTATTATATAGATATAATAGTTAATTAGGTGTATAATATAATTAGATATTTTAAGGATATATATTATATTATAAATATAGAGGAATAGTACTCACCCTTTCTCTCGTCTTCCACATATATATACCCGTCTCGAATCTGGTCACGCCCCCCTCTCGTCTTGCCTATAAATGCGATATGCTCTAAGCTACTGAGCTAGGAGCGTCTCCTTAGTGCATTCATTTAAATGATGGCAGGTGAACTATAAACTATTACTATTACTTATAATTTTATAACTTATATCTATAACTACTACTTACTTCTACAACTATAATACTTCCACTATACTACTACTAATTCTACTATACATACTACTTAAACAACTATCATTAACTTTAATAAATTAATAATATAATCAATAATTCAATAAATATATAATAATAAATAATACATGATATAATTATATTAATTGTAATAATTAATTATAATTAAATAATAATAATTATTTAAATTAAATATAAATTGAGTAATAGAAAAAGTTAAAATTACTAAGAAAAAGAATTAATATGGATAATAAATAATGATTCAAAATGATTAAATAATTAAATAAATAATTAAATATATATAAAATAAAATATATAAATAATTAAATAATAATAATTAATAATAAATATAATTCTAATATATATATAATAATATAAATATAATTTAATAAATACTATTTTCTAACGATGTCAATCAAATAAAACAAATAACAACAAATATTAATTATTTGATAATTTATTTTTTATTTTTATTTATATTATTAAATAATCTATGCTTATAGTATCTTATTTAGTGGTCCTTATCATTATAGAAACTTACTAAGTTTTTATTTACTATATAATACATTAATATACCTCATATTATATATTTTATATATATATAATATAAATATAATAAGCATAGAAGTACTAACTATCAATTATTAAATTAGGGTCCTTTAAAAGACATAAGATTACGATAAATCTTATTATTATAAAAATATATATATATACATTTAATTTCAAATATTAAATTAATTATTTAAGGATTATGAAAACTATTAGGTCGATATACATACTTTATAATATATATATATATTATTTTATATGCTATTATGTATATAACTTATATATATAATTATCATAAAGTTTGACTATATATATTACTATATTGAGTTAAAATTCTCGTGTGAAAAAATACGTAAATTAATATTTATATATAAATAATAATTATTTTTTTTTATTCAATAAAATTAGAAAAATATAGACAGATTTGCAATATGTCCATATTTCGAATGAGGTATTTATTAATCATAAGTAGATATTCATTTTTAATAAGTTACATATATATAGAAATAAATTCCAAAAAAGTTGATATACATCTATGAATAAGGGAGAAAATGAACTATAAATTACTGATAATGGGTAGAGATGTCCTGCATAAGCTAGACTCAAGATTATTATATATTTAGTTATATTTATATATACCTTATTATCTAGAAACATCCCAATTTTACTGATATATAGTATATACATAGTAATAATATGTATTAATATAATTTATGTTTAATATTGATGCAATGGATTCATATCTTTAATGTATATAATCGATTAATCATTTCATTAATTAATTATTATATAATTATTTAATATATCAAATTTATTAATATCTTATATTATTTTATTATATAATTTTTATTTTTATATTTATATATTATTAATTATTTATTATCATATATATTATTATATTAATATTATTATATATATATTATTACTTATATATTATTATATATTATTAATTTATTTAATTTAATATTATATATTTAATTAATACTCTACTTCTACTTCCGTCAAGATAAATATATTATATATATTATATTATATATATATAGGTAAGTTGTAGCTCAGATAAATTATAGATTGGAAACATGAAAAAGTTAATGGATTGATATCGTAGAAGAATTAATATTGTAACGCAATGTACGATAAAAGAAATATAGGCAGCAGCCTTATACCTCTGCCCTACGCTAGTCCCTTTATATTACTCTATTTATAGGGGAGAACTCTCGCCATTATCAGCTAGTATTCTCAATTAATAAAACCACCACAGGATGACTACTACGATGGGACCTCACGAAGTGCTCACTTATTACTAAATATCCATAATTAAATATATATTATATTAATTTAAAACTTCGTTTACTAATTTATAAGTAGTATATTTATATAAGTATATATATTAGTACCTATATATATATAATATATAATATTATATGTTAATTTAGAGTTCGTTCCCTCAGAAATTTTCTCCACCCTATTGGTTCAAGCATATTCCTTGTCCATCTTTTTTCTTCACCTCTACATAAAACATTTATCAGATTCCTTAACCTTTCTATCCTGCTTCCTAACATTACTATTCTATCCTGTCCTAATCTTCCAACTTTTATCTGTCCTGCATATCTGTCTCCTACCTCAACTCACTATCCTAAATTCTTCAGATCTAATTAAACTTCAAATAGAAAACCTTGTCTCTTTAGGCTTCTGCTTCCATTGATATATCTGTTACTTATCTTCAAAGTTCACTCACAGCCATTGGCTTTTTCATACACTACGCAAAGTATATCTGAGTCGCGCTTTCTCTACCCCTTTATCTATCCAAAATAACCTCGAGTCGTTGGTGTGCAGCTCATCTGCTTCATGTGACCTAGACTCTTCCTTATAGAATGATGCTGAATCATTTTCTAAGACCTTTTCCTTAACTTCAATATACCTCATCTTCCTCTAATTACATCTATCATCGCCTTGCAGCATCTTTCGTCACCTTTGGCTAGCACTTGTCGTTTATTAAATATTTAACTTTTCATGTTCTCTTTAATTTTACCCTTTCTTTGGATCAAAACTAATATTTGAAATCCATTTCTTCTTTGTTTTACCACTTCTCATTATAATTGGTTTGTCAAATTGTTTTTTCTATTTCCTTATTATATTGTATTACCGCCTTTATTTTCTTCATTTACTTCTATTCGTATCTAAATATCTTGCGCCAGATATTTTTGGCATTTCCTTTTATACTAATCTTTTTACCCCCAACTTTCATCTTTTTATTTTGTATTTTTATACATTTTATTTTTATTTATTTTTTTACTCTTTTTTTTATCGAATTGATTTATCTCTCTTACCTTAACGTATTCATAACTAACAATTTTCTTTTGTCCTTCCCAACACTTACTTTTATGTTTTATATTTTATATCATTTTTTATCTCTTGGTATTATTTTTATTTTATATTACAGATATATATTAACTTTAATTTTTCCACATTTCCCCATCCTTTTATTATTGTGCATATGTGCTAATTTCAGTATCCTGAAGATGGAGTTCTTGGCAGACTCGAGAATGTCGGATGTTACCGAATATTCTACCAAATAATAAATCTCTCTATGACTTTGGTTGCTATCTCTCTACTGGATTCTCCAATAGTTCATAATTATAATATACTCTACTCCACTCTATACCGTAAATTAATCATCTCCATTTCCTTTTCCATAATGACCAAATTTATTCTTCATAATAATATATAATATATTATATAATTATATATGTATATTATAATATATATATATATATAATATATATATATAAAATATATATATATATATATTTTAATTATATATGTTTATAACTGTCATTTATTCTCTCGTTTCATGCCAAAAAACATCTTCTATAATAAAACCAACTAACTAATGGAACCATCAAAATGGGGATGGTTATCTCTCCATTATATCCTCCCACACCTCATAATTACATAACCCCTCTAGTATTGTCTGATATATATACTGTAAACCACATTGTACTTTAGATTATTCTTATTTCTTACCATAGTTTCATTTATAGATCTTATAATAACTACACGTTGACTATAGTAATATAATATATTATAGCGGTAACACATCCTCATGAAGACCCAGAACGCATTATCAAGACTTAGTCCCTTTTTAAAATCCACCATAGAATTAATTGACATACATCTATTAATATACCTTCCAATTATTCATAAATACTTTTATTTAATAATACTCATTTAAAAGTCTTACTCGTTCTTTTTTTTATTACTTTTTCACTACAACATATATTTTATTCCATAAATATTTAAAGCTCCGACATCATATGTTCCTAAGTATGTTTATGTTATCCTACAATTAGTTCTAAATCGTTATATTATATATATATATATAAGTATATAATATATAAATGATATATAATATATAATTTTATTTAATAGGTTATATTTTTATATATCCTTATATTATATTTATTTATATATATGATATTTTAATATATCTATATAATATTTGTTCCTTAAATCACAACTATTTTATATATATATATAGTATATTCTAACTATTATACATAAATAATCATATAGTTATATATATATACTAGGGATATACCGATAGTATATTACTCATAATGTTCTAAAGAATTTAATTTTAGACTGAATTGGAATAACAGAATAAATAACTAATAACAATAATAAATAAATAATAATAATAATAATAATAATAATAATAATAATTAATAATAGATATAAATAAATACCAATTCAAATAATAACAATAATACTAAAATAATAAATATTATATATTTTATAATAAATTACAATCCTATAAATTTTAATACATGAATAAATAATCGATAATTATAATATATAATATAATTTATAAGATAATAATAATAATAATGAATAATTAATAATAATAAAATGATAATTAATAAGTTTTCATATTACGATACTTCTAACATGACTCCCGAAACCAGACTCTTATCAAAGCATAGTGATTGACCAAATCTTCGTATAGAAAAATTAAAAACAAAAAAGGACGTAATAACGTAAAAATATCCAAACCAACCTCAAACTTAACATGTTAACACACGTAAGCCGAAATGTCAGTCAGGTTTAGAGAAAGAGCTTTCAGGCCTTGGGCACAAAACCCGCGCATCTTCAGAGAGAAAAAGATATTCAAAAATTTATATTACAATTTTTCTAATAACGAATTTCTCACCAAGATACTGACCAATTTTCTACATTTGATTACTCTAAGTAACGTTGTCCCTGTAACACGCGAAGTTACTGTAGAGCTTGGCACTTTTTGCCGCAAAGAACACGGAACGGTCTATATACTTTTTACACAGTCAATCCTAAGGCAGTAAACTCGATGACAACCAAGCTTGTACCTTATTCTACTGTCATCATATCCATCCAGTACAATGCACTGCCACCCGTACCATATTATTGTACATCCCTTTTATTACCAAAATACGCTCTTACTTTCTAAAACTTTTTAACAAATTCTAATCGACTAATCTTCTACCTATATATACCTCTACTATCTAGTAATGAAATACAATAATATCTTAACATACTATAGTATACTATATATATATATTTTCTATATATATACTATATAATATCTATCGTATATATATATATATATTATATATCCTATATATCATACTCGAAATTTTTTTAAAAGAAAATATAGAGCAAATGATTTTTTTTTTTTTTTTTTTTTTTTTTTTTTTTTTTTTTTTTTTTTTGTTAGAAGGGACTACTTTTTTAGTCTTGCTGAATACCAGCTTCGAAAATGGTATATATATCAGAGGAAAACGACTTTTAAATTATCTGATTTCATAACGATTATGCAACATTAGTTTTACATGATTGTTTAAAAAGACACAACCAACTCAACACCCAAAATTCGATCAGGAACATAAGTGTTATTTGCAGCAAGTGTTTGGTCTCTCTCGTATAATTTCCTATATATATGGGCATGTCCTGAGGTTTGCTTACATATATTTTCTTAGCTAATTTACATTATAATTTTTTTCTAAGGCATTAAACACATTTTTTATTCAGGAGGAATGCAAGTTCCATTCCGATTTTCTCTTTCTCCTCTCTCTTATAAAATCACTATAGTTTTTCGTTCATATGTCTTCTGATAACTTCAAGTGTTAGGTCGCTGAAGGACTCATGTCAGCAGACAGCTAATTATTGTTCCAATTCCTATAGACAATTAATTCAATATTAACCACTATTCTCATATCACTGTTTATCTCTCATGGCTAACAAAATATTTCTTTTCCTATAGTTTATTAGCAACTTTTTGGGTGGCCAAATCACTTGTTCAGTTCATCATGAACCCTTCTCCTTACTCGCAGAATTTCGGCGTGACGAATCTTCAGTTTTATCAATTTTATTCTGTCTGGTTTTGCGCTCCTAAACCAGTGTGCTCAATTCCTCTCTGCATCATCAATGAGTACAACATTCACACATTTTTGAGTATTTCGTTTTTCTTTCATTACGCTATTGGGACAACGATTTAATTTTTAATTTATCCTTCTATTTTTTAATTTTTCACATTCAAACAGCATTTATGCCATACTCCTACGCTCTCTTCTCTCCTCTCAATATAAAATACTATTACAAGATAAATTATGGTTTAAATATGGGAGAATTGCTCTACAATTTGCCAACTATTCTCTATCATTTTAAACCTTATCGCTATGTTTCATTTCAATTTTTTAGCTATTTCAAAACCCAACATACATAAGTATGAAGACGCAATGGTCGTTTACGTCGACTCATCAGATACCTTTTATATTCATCAGAGCTTCGAGACCATATGTCTGCCCACCTTATCATCAGCTCATTATATTTTTACTATTACTACTATTATTAGTGGTATACTCTACTATATATATTATATTATTTATATATATATATTATAATATATACCTATACTATCTCTAATTTTCGTACTAATCACAAACATGTATTAAAGTAATATATAGTTATTATTATATATAAATAAAATATATACTTATATATAAATATTTTTATATATATACTGTATATATATAAGGTATATAGTTTTTTGCAGCCATCCAATTAAACTAACATTTACCTTTTTAGTTCCCTTTAGTTAAAACTTCTTCCCTTTCTTGCTTTTTTATGCAATTTAAAACTACTATCGATTTTGTTTGTATAATATATAGGCAGTACTCTTTACTCTCTATAATATATATATATTTAGTTGCTTTTATAGGCTAGATTAGGTAATATATTGCACGTTGATTATGAGAAGATAGAAAGTAGGTATATATATACTATATGGCTGTAAGCAACTATTTAATAAGTATATGTTTATTATGATCATATGGTAGGGATAAGTTATAGGTGGTAATATATATACTGACAGGTATTACTCTTTACTTATTAAATTGAATTGTTATGGTTTTCTCAGTGGTATATATAATGTAGTGTTGCGCGCCTTTATTAAGCGCATGATAATAGATAAGAGGCAATGGGGCGACACCATTTATTTGGCACTGGAAATTGTTTTATTATTAAGAGAACTCTACCACACTGGATAGAAAATATATGCACAAATACGAACTTTATACAGTTCTATCCATATCGGTTCTGGTCTGCAGGGTCGGCATTCCCCCCACAAGCGATTCGTAAATCCAAATGTGAGGGAAAAAAAGTATTGTTACAATTAGTTTCTTGTGAGACAGTTACAAAAATGGAAGCTTTATTGGGTAAGGAAAATATAGCTATTAGAGAGAGAGAGAGGAGAGAAGAGAAGAGAGGAGCATTAGCCTCTTCGAGAGAGAGACTTCGTATGAATTATTTGATAGGAGATGAGAGTATTATTATTGAGAGAATGATTAGAGATATCAATGTGAGTTATTATGACTGGATGACGGAAGGGGAGAGAAGAGGTGAGCGAGCGAGAGAGATGAGAGTATTGAGAGAGAGAGACGAAGAGCAGAGGTTTTAAAAGTTGGTTAAGAAAAGAGATCAGCTGTTTGCCATTGTGTTGGATGTTAGAGAGAGAGAGAGAAGAGAGAGAGAGAGATTCTTATTGAGACGAGAGGAGAGAGAGAGAAATGAGAGGATGATGATTTTAAGAGAGATGAGATAAATTTATTACTGAGAGTATGAATTAGAGATGATTGAGTGAGAGAGAGAATTGAATTTGATATCCAATTGGATATTTAGGTACTGAAATGGTATATATATTTGCTAAGAATGGATATATATATGAGAGAGAGAATAAAAAATACATCATCTGTAAGATGGAAAATAATAATCTATAATGGAAGACAGCAAGATCCAATACGAGTTTAGTTTATAAATGACAGATTGTAAATGAATTTATTATTAATTATTTGTTAAGATTATAATGGAGCTGAATTGTTGAGCCTTATTACGTTAAATACTTGATTAGATTAAGCCAAAATACAATAAATTACATCAAATTATAAAATAAATTAGTCACATTATATTTTAACAATAAATATTATATATTATATATCTATATTAATTTTATTAAATCTCAGAGAACCAATCACAGAGATATTCTACTCCTAATGTCAATTATTGTATTTGCATATAATTATTATATATATTTAATTATATTATATATATATTTAATTATTTAATATATATATTTAATTATTATACTTATTTATAATTATATATATTATTATTATTTTTTATGATAGATTTTATTCATTACTTTTATTATTATTAATTATATTTATATTTATATATATTATTTATTTTATATATTTAATTATTATTTATATTTATTATTAATATATATTAATATTATATTATTAATTATTACTAATATATATATTTATAATATATATTAAGCTACCTTAATATACATCTTCATGATCTCAATCAATTATTTACACGACCAACGTGACTAGTTTGTGTCCGGACTTTCCACACTTACTCAACTGTGAAGCTCCTCCTTCAACAATGAAGGATGCATTTTATAAGGCGGGGACAGGTATGGGGTTATATACACCCCATTTCACTCTCTGATCTTGAAACACCTTACCACTCCCCCTTAATAATTCCATTTTTTACTCCCGCGAGCTCAGAAGCTATTAGACACTGGATCGGCACATTTTTCAAGTTTATCTCTCGAGACTAGGTTAATTAGGTGTGTGATTAAATTGAATTTTGATATTTTATCCAAAAAACTTATAATTACCTTTTTGGTATTTTAATTTGTTCCAGTTTTTTTTATACTACACATGTCAAAAAGAGAACGAGTTCTTAAAATTTTGACCGCTCACCTCTGCCTATAAATAACTTCTCATTAAAACCTTCACATTATTCAAAAAGAATTGCAAATATTTAATGTAAAATTTATAAATTTATAATCAAATGCAAGAAAAATAGTTGAACATAACTATCGAGGTGAGTAATTATAATATTTATATTTAATGCAACTTATACTTAATAGGTTCCAACTCTATTACAACTTTGCCCTTAGTCACAAATCTCAATATAATAATAATTGGGAATTAATCCACTCAAGATGGTTATGATTACATAATTATATTAATATAATTTATAATATAAGTTTAATAATATATAATGAATTATTAAAAAAAAGAATAATATAAAAAAAATAAAATAACATACAAAATATCTAAATTAATTAAATATAATTTTAAATTATATAATAATAAGTATATAAAAATTAATTAGTTAATTATAAATAATATTTAATCACTCTTAAAAATTGAATATAAATTAACAATGTGCATTATATCAATTTTATATTACTTTTAATATTAAATATATATAATTAAATTAATTATTAATATTCAACAATATTTTCTTTATTTATTGTTGGGTTTTAAAATTCTTAATTATATATGAAAATATTATTTTAAGTTATTTCATTTCTGTAGTTTCACTTGGATTATATAAATTGATTAATATCGCGAAGAATTTGTTCAAAGCTTATATTAATTTCAACACTGATTATTATTTATTACTATTTATTATTTATATATTTATTATATATTTAATTTATATTAATTTATTTATTATTATATGTATTATTAATTTTTTTATATCATTATTTATTATGTTAATTTCATATTATTATTTATTTTTTATTTTCTTATTTAATTATTCTTCATTTAATATATTTATTATGATATTTATTTATTTATTTATTTTATATATTTATTTAATTATTATCTATTTATTATATTAGAATTATCTTATTATTATTATTATTGTCGTTATGTACCCTAGCTATGGACTCTGGTCAGATTTATCTTCGGTGTGAATGTGGTAGATTCTGGCTAGTAGTAATACTATGTATTCCTCTATGACTTTTACTGGCATTGCTTACATAGATTATTTGTAGATACACGTGCTGAAGATTGAATAATATAGAGAAACGGATAGTTTAGTGGCTATTGGCGTAATTCACTGATACACCCAACGAGTAAATTTTCACGGCGGTAAATTATTATTTCAAAATCATGCATACTACTATTTTCTTTGATCTACTTAATATTTATTTTTATATTATTTTATTTTTAATTATATCATATATTAATTTACTTTTTTTTATTTTTTTTTGTGGTTATTAAATTTCAATCTTCATTGTGCCTTCACTAAAATTTGACAAAAAATAAGAGCCTTGTAATATATTATTACTTCTACTTATAAAGATTTAGAAGCACTATCACTTAATTTTCATTTCATTAATTTATATTTAATTATTTATATTTTAAACTGAGTAATTAATCATAATTTTAATTTTATATATATTTTAGAGTTTATTAATTAAATAATTTTCACAATTATATACTTTATATTACTGTTATTTATTATTTATTAATTATTATTTATTATTATTGTGATTATTATTATTAATACTTATTGTATTCTATTAATATATTAATATTTTAATATCTTTTTTAATATATTATTAATTATTATTATATTAGTAACGTGCAGAAAATTCTTTATGAAGAAATTAATTATTCATTATATTATATAAACAATAATGTATATATTAAACACTTTAGTATATAAGTAATAGATAAGAAAGCGAATAATACATATTATTATGTATAATTATATATTTGAAGATTTCTTAATTTATATTTATAGTTTCTTTTTGTCGATGCTCTATATTCGATTTTTTCTAGATTTATTGGTTAATTAAAATTAATTTTTAACATCTCTCTCTCATTAATATTATTTTTTTAATAATCTTTATTATTAAACTATTTATTTTTTAGGCATTAATAATAATAATATTTTTTTTCATTATAAATTATTAATTTATTATTATTATAATTATAAATTATTAATATATATTTAAGTAATTTTGTATTATAAACTACAATTGCAATTTTGATTATATTAATTAAATTATAAATATAAATTTTAAATGACAATGGAATTGTAGTTTAGATATAACATAATTAATATAAATATTTATATATTTTAATTTTTATTGAAATTGTTGATATTTATGAACATTGTTAAATGAATATATTAATTTATTTATATAATTATAAACATTAGTCTTCCGTCTTAATCTTATTAACTTTAAACTTTAATTTAATCTAATTTTATGCATTAGTCATTATATTATATAATTCTTATTATATTATTTTATTAAAAGCAAAATTTAATTTAATTAATTTAATAGTCAATTATTTGTCATATGAAGACTTGAAATGTAAATCTCGATCAATTTATTATGATATCAAAGGGCACTCTCTTATGAGGTATAATTTAATTATTTAGATAAATTTAATTATTATATATATTGATTTATCCTAGTGGGATTTCTCAATTATTTAGAGTTTATAGAATTGTCATGTATATAAATTATTCCTATTTTATTTGATTATTGTTAATATATTAAGTGGTAATTATTAATTTATTTATTAATGTATTATTATTAATTAATTTATAGTGTTTATTATTTATCTTCTTATATTCTAAAATGACTTTATTTCATTGGAAGATCTATCGATATATTTCCTTCTCTCTCTATTTAATATCAGAGTCTATTTTCCCAGATACTTCTTGAGTTATTGAATCTATATAATATTATTATTAATTAAATTAGTTATTAGATATTAATATATTAATATTGTTAAATTATATTAAATTTAATTCAATTTATATTCAATAATAAATTTATTATAGATTATATATATTATATTATTTAAAGTTTAAAATTTTAATATTTTTAATCTAATATATTATTCTAAGGTTCTCTCAAACTTATATTATCTGTGTATAAAAATTTAATAGAAAGAACAATCGTATCTAATTCATAAACATTGATGCATTATGTATCTGAATCAAATTCAAAAGTATTTTTGTAATTTTTACGACTTCGTGTAATCCCGAATGTAGGATTAGTTATCAATTATATTATAATTTATAATGCTCAATTATATTCAAATTTTCTGGTATAAGTGATGATATTTTACTTTTATTACTTGCAATGATCAATCTTTAATATATAAAATGAGTTAAATGACCTTCAAATACTGCCAAACTCACATATCTCTCATCTAGACATTCCTTGAATTAATTTATTGTGTGTTATATATATTATTTATATATGACATTTTAAAATTAATTATCTCATTTTTTTATTTATATATTTAGATGTTTATTTATTATGAATATATTCGTATTATACGATTTTATAAAATATAACACTCATCTATCCAAGATATACTTAATATAGATCATTCTCCCTCTGGATCCTATGTTGGAGCTATATAGTGTGGGTGTGATAATTCAATCGATTGGTTCTTATGTCATGATCGTTTACTCTATGTCAGTTGAGAGCGATTTCTTGTGTGTAAGATTGGACTCCTTGTGTTTATATTTGTTTACCATGTTGTTATCCTATGGATTCTGCTTCAAACGATGTAAGTAGGTTTATGAATATCTCTACTCGGTTTAGTGCTGTGATGAGGTATATTCATAGGTTGCTTTCGCTCATCTATTATATAATTATAATTTTGAATACTTAAGATTACGTTCATCAAAACCTTTCGAAGATATAAGGTCCATGGTATGAATACTTATGGGAGGATAATCCTCCTTCCTAAGAGTCATCTGATAAAGTATTAATAGCTGGAGCTAATTTATTCAGTATTTTTGAATATATTATTATTTTTAATATTATTTACTATTATCTCGTGTATAGTGATTTATCATTATAAATGGCTAGTATTCATTAAAAAATTTGATAGGTAACTTTTTTATTTTATTTTTTTACTATAATTAATACGAGTACGTCTATATTATATAGTAGTGTTAAGAAATTTTTTTTATTTATTATAAAAGAACTGTGAATAATAATTAATAATATATGTAACTTTATAATATACCTCATAATTAATAATATGACAATTATAATATAAGAATTATAATATTTAATTATTTTCCGTTGTTAATATTTTGAGGTGATATTTTCTTAGTCGATATATTGATAGTACCCTTACAGATCAATATAATATATTTTATATCTTCCCGAAATAGTTTATAGCTCTAAATATATACATTTGTTCATTGAGTTACTTCAATATTAATAAAATTATGGTTTGTGTTTTTAATAAAATATATCAAATACTTACATATTATATTATGATTTGCAATGTTATGTGTCTGAATATTTTTATTATTAAATTTAGAATCAAAGAGAAATAGATTACTTACTATAAAATTCTCAGATACATAACTTTTAATACAAGTTATTATGTTCTAAATTACCATCTTGATCGAAAAACAGAAGTTTATATTAATTTCACTAGTTCTTTTTTATAACATTAACTTAGTAATTATACTTAATTTAAAAAAATACATAATAGTAATGATAATATTTTTTTAATTTAATTAACTAATTAATTAGAAAATTAAAATATCACTACAATTTGACACTTACTTTCCTTGATCATAAGAATAACCTTACAATTTATTTCAAAATATATTAAATATAACTTTGAGATAGACGATTAAAATCAATAAAAACATATATATCTATATTTGTTTTCATTCAATATGATAGCGATATTTTTATATATTTACATAATTATCGACATAACGTAATTGCGAACAATGGACGATATATAATTAATTTTTAAGTTTCATAATCCTAAATATATAATCATAATCTATGAAGTGATATAATTTTTACATAATTAAATAATTACAATTATTACTATAATTATTTTAGTAACAAAATACTATAATATTAATGCAAGTACAGTTAA
This sequence comes from Trachelipus rathkii, assembly GCA_015478945.1. Lineage (NCBI taxonomy): Eukaryota > Metazoa > Arthropoda > Malacostraca > Isopoda > Trachelipodidae > Trachelipus > Trachelipus rathkii. The sequence continues at coordinate 31,167 of JABUQX010069922.1, read as the reverse complement.
AGCCACATCAAGCACATTCATTTAATATTAAAAAAAAAATATTATTATTTATAATGTAACTCATCTCAATAAATAATTAAATTATAATAATTTCCAACGTTAATTAATATAATAATTAACAATAAATAATTATAATAATAATAATAATAATAGAATAATAATAATATCATTAAATTTAACATTTTAAATATATAAATTTAATCAACATTTAAAATAAATATACTCTCAAAAAATCAGAGCATATGTAACCTACCAATCCTATTTATTATCATTCACGTATACTAAGAATAATAATATACACTGATGAAATTATATACTTTAAAATACAATTGAATAAGTATTATTTTAAGCCTCTTAAATTCTTAAATATATATAATGTGATATATATATATAATATAATGGAATATAAATATATTCTTAATAAAAATATATAAATAATCGATATAATAATTAATTAATTAAATCAACTCTTAAAATTAACTCTAAATAATAAAATAATATTATAATGAATGATGTTCATAATAACTCATATATATAAATAATAATCATACTAATAGATATATTTGTATATATAATATAAATAATCGTATAGTTGATATTAAGAGTGTAATTTATACTCTCAAACCCATAAAATTAAGGGGCATATACTTAAATATATAATTAATTATTAATATATAAAATATTTATAATTATAGCAATAAATAATAAATTATTATATAATCTCGTAACTACTATACTCATTAATTTGAACGACTATTAAGTAGTTTTTAATATAATAGAATCTATATATATAGTATGCGACTATTAAATATATATATTATTGAAATAATAATAATGCTCTAATCAAATCTTAATAATAATAATAATTACTCTAAATATATATAATATATTATTTAATATAGTATTAATACATAATAAAAGTGATAATAATGATAAAACTTATAAATTTATCATCCGTTTTCTGTTAAGAACTTTCCACTATTAGAAATTACTATCAATGATAAATTTAATTTAACTTATGAACTGTTAAACGATTTGAAATTTTGGACAACTCATATTAACTTTGTTTTTAATTATATCCTTATTAATAATTAATATAGTTAATATAGTATAGTATAATCTTAAATATATATTAGTATATAAATAAATTATAAGTTATATATATATTTTCAGACGAATTATATATTACAGGTTAGTTACTCATTATCATAATATTATCGATAATGACAATATAAGTATCACAAATATTTAAAATATAATATTATATTACCTTAAGCATATGTCCCTCATAAATATTAGTGTTCCGCGCTCCGCATAAAATATAGCTTATTATAGTATACTCTCACATAGAGTACTGAAGACTACTCTCTTCTACATGGTCAGTTTATTTTTATATTTTGTGAGATTTAAAATTTAAATACTATTAAATGATATTATTCTTTATAAGTTTCTCTAACTAGTGTGTCCTAATCGCCTACTAAGATAATATTTAATAGTAAACTATAATAACATTATATAATATAATAGTAAAGTAATTTAAATATGCAATTAAAATATTTATAAATAGTATGTTATTTTATAATATAGAGTAAATAGAATTATATAAATATAAATAGTTAAATAGTTATTTAATTAATAATATGATAATTTTTATTTAACATAATATTAAAAGTGACTTGCGCATTGGCCATGCAATTGGAATCCTCTCTGGTATCACCTCTCATTATTGGGATCACTAGATTTGTTGAAGCATAAGGTTCTAAAGATGGCTTTATAAACTGTCCCATTACTCTCGGGACTCCCTTGACCCATCTTTCTCTCTGCTGTATCTAGTTTGTAGCGTAAAGGTTGACATAACCTATCTCTTTTCATATAGGGTCATATACTCTAATGGCATAGGTGCCTCACGATAATGGAATTTTGCATCCTCACATCTGCATTCCATCTAAATCGCCAAATGCGTCATCTCGAGATTTCTAAATGACTGATAAATCACAAGAATTTATTACAGTGTCGCCTTTAGAGTTTACTCTCATAGAAATTTATTGTTAATGGCGTGGAATTATTGGAGACTACAAGGAAAATCACTCGTCAATATTGTGGTTCCGTGTCCTTCTTTCCTAAGCTCCATCAATACTGTTTAAAGTTTGGAATATCCATTAATCCATTATTTTTATTTTCCACGCTTAAATGTTTATTCTCCTCATCTATTTAATGCTACCCGCTAGTTCTGCATGCCTTGACACGGAGAAAAGCCTTACCTGAAAGATAACCTAAAAATTTGGTAATCTCTACATTTTCATTATATTTAATTATTTACATTTTAAATTATTTATTTTTACTTATTTTATTTTCTATTTATTTATTTATTTTATTTTATTTATTTTATTTATTTTGCCTTCTTTATTCCTTATTTTACTAATTAATAGATTATTGCTAAATGATTTTCATTTAAATTAAGTAGTAGAGAGTTATTAAATTTCATTTGTATAAAAAAATTAAATAAAATATATATAAATAAATTTTATTATATATAATAATATTTAATATTATATAAAATATTATATAAATTATATATATAATTTTATAGTATATATTATAATTAATATTTATATGTGATTAATTATTATGAATTAATAATATTTTGTAAGTTATAATACTTATAATAATTTGTGTGTTTAGTTATATATTTTCAACGTTTGTTTTATTATTAATATTATTATTTTTGGAAATGATGTTCTTTACAAGTTTTAAAATAATAATTTATTATTAAAATAATTATTTATTATTTATAATTTTGATAGTTATATTTCTTGCTAATCATGATTCTCGTATTAATAGTGTAATTATATTAATATAATCAACTTATATATATATAGTATAATTAAGTATATAATATAATAGTAATTATCTTAATATATATATATTAATATTTATACAATTATATATAATAATATACCCCTTCTGTAGATATTTATATAACATTTGGATTGTAAATTATATCTATCAACTAAAGTATAGATACGATTAATTTATAATAGCATATGATAAAGAAGTAATAAGAATCTTATATAATATTAAGTATCACGGATTGCCTATATAATCAAGGAATATCAATATGTTTAAAGGTGAATAAGTATATCTCATTATACAAACTAATCTTTTAGATATTTATTTTATTAAATAATAACCTATATTAATTCCTTCATTAAAAATTGATGTAACTAATTGTATCTCTGTACAAAATCACAAATTAAAGAAAAAAAACAAGTGCTAATTCATAATAACAATTTATATTAGTATAATTAATAATCATGGCAAGATCTCTACCAACTTAATTCATTTACAAATTTTATTAGATTAATATTATAATATATTTTATTCTTAATTTTGTAATTTTATTCGAATTAATGATTCGGTTAAATAGATACAATTAACAATAACAAATTTATTTAAATTTAGATTCAATAACAAGTCTTGTATTATTCATATTATTCTTATACCTATTATAGAGATGAGAGGTAATAACTATAAAATCTGACTATTATAAAGTCTATATGATATATATTATAATATAATTAAAATTATAGTATTATTTATATAAATTATATAATGTATGTTATATTATTTTATAATCTTATATAACTAATAAGAATTTTAATGGTATGAGTAGAGTTTGTAATTTGTCTGGAGGAATTAATTGATTAATATATTTAATTTATATAATTAACTAACTAACTATATATATAGTAGTATATTTATTGTGTAATATAAATACGTATTACCTATATTTTGAGTATAAACATATGTTACAATTAGGTTAAATATATATATAGAAATTATAAAGATTGCGATATAATTATTCACATTATAACTATATATATATAATTTGTTACAAGAAATTATGCTGCTGGAAAGAGGTACATACTTAATTAATAATTTATATTGCTTATTGAGACATATTATGATAGTTATCATAATATATAGAGATTATGTGGCTATATAATATTGTATTTAGTATTTTTATTTATTATATTTATAGTAGTACTATCTATCGGAATTAATAATCAGTTAATGGAAGAATTAATATCCTCGTGTGAAATTAAGTGTTTAGTAAGCATTTATGATATCGCTTGATTAAAATCAATATATGTATTAATTTATTTCATTTTCTTTTATACTTGTCTTAGAGAGTATATCTCTGATGGTTTTTTCATTTAAAAAGTGTTGATATATACTTGTTAATTATACTATTTTAGATAGTTAGGATGTCCGCTAGTTTGTGGTGTGGTTTTTAGGGGTGGAAGTATGTATGTGTGTGTGTGTGTGTATGAGAGTGTTGTTGATGTGTGAGTGATGTTTGGTGTATTGTGTGTTTAGGTTGGTGATACTCTTTTAGAAGCATTGGGTGTATTAGCTTTGGAGTTGGTAGAGATCTTATTTTTGGAATTGAGCGATCATCTGTTGAGTTTTGGAGTCTTTTTAACAATTGTGTGTTCATGTGAGATGGGTTGTGTTAGTAGTGTGATATAGTCTTATTGAATTGTATATTGTGATTGATAGAGCGATAGTATTGTAGTGTAGTGATGAGTGTTCCGCCTTTTGAATTACAGATTATTAGCAATTATAGAATGTAGTTTGGTTCCGTTATAGGCAGACTGTGTGTGTGTGTGTTGTGTGATAGTTCTCATTGTTATGTGTGAGAGTAACTAAGATTGTTGCCTCGAAGAAAGGTGTTGTGAAAATAAAGTGTGTGAGATAAGAGTTTGCGCGATTGGCTGTGATTTCGCATGCTTATAAGGTAAATACATATAGTGTCTCGTGGATGAAGAATTGGTGTTTGAATTTATAGTAATGTAATTTGGGCTTTATACGACGAGGAGTTGTTAGTAGATTACCATTATACTATACTTTTGCCCATTAGTATTATTTTGATGTCTATTGTGTATAACTTATATTAGTAATAGTTAGACTGATTTTTTGCAAAACTAGATACTTCCTGAAAGGAAGACGTTATAGGCCGAAAGGGAAGTATTCAAGACTATTACAAGCGTATTAAAATAATGATCAGATCTTCACAGGCACAATAATAATAATCAGGCAAATTTAATATGATTTTACCTTCATCGTGGGATTTGAAGTATTATTGTAATTGCTTTCATTATAATCATTACCATAATTGTAATTATAATTGACTAGAAATTTATTTCATCATCTTCCTCTCCTAGAGTCTGTCATTGACGCGAGCATTTCTATCCATCTTTCCCTGACCTCCAGGCCCTGCTCCGGACTTTTATTCCAAATAATCAACTCCCTCTGAAGCTGACCCTTGAGATATGCAAGCAATTAAAAGTTTGAGACAGCGGTTTGCTAGGCCTCTCATGTCAAAGCTCAGTTGGTAGTTTCCAGTGTGCACGAAGAGAATGTGGAGTTCAGCTTTGCATCTTTATAATCTTTATTATATCTGAACTAAAATTTAAATTAATATCTTTGAAACAAACTAAGAATAAAAAAATGTAATATATTTGAATAAACAACATTCCATTATAAGTAAGATGTAAATGATATAATATACTAATTTTCCGATAAAATCTAAGCTGCATAGTATCTAATTTAAAAATGCTATCAAGAAGCTTGCGGGATATGGTTTTATCCGTGTAGTGATAATTTTTTTTTCTTAGCAGGTTTAGAGAGTAAACAGCCTACTTCACTCCTCTAAATATAGTCTTTTAACTATAACTTTTTGTTCTCAATATTATTTGGATACACTTAAGATAGTCAAACCTAAGTGAAATACCCCCAAAACTATTTTGAGGTTATTCCATATATGCAAGATTGAAGTAATTACCGGGTCGGCGAGTTATATGGAAGTATTATACTAGAGTTTGGTTTAGTCGGATTGATCTGTATTGGAGTCTTGGAGTCGATTTAATGAGTAGTGTCAGATATTATTCGCCGTATTGATAGTTCGTAGTAATACGGTCAGGTAGTTCGTAAACATATCTGTGCAAAGTAGGTAGTTCGCGCAGAGTCGGGAGTCGGAGTACTAAAGTAATTTACCTGTTAGTATTAATTGGATTTTAGTCTGAGAAATCGTTAAGTTATCGGAGTCGAAGATTTTTGTCCGTGGTAAGCTTGGCAGTCGGAGTCGTGAAGTTCACGAAGTCGAAAATTTTTTAGAGATAATATTATTATTATATTATAATTTATTATTATTATTATTATATTATATAATTTATATTATTTTATTATTATATTATTATATTTATTTATATATTATTATTATTATTATTATTATTATTATTAATTAATTAAATAATTATTATATATTTATTAATTTAATATTTATTAATTATTAAAATTTATTATGTTATTTAATTAATTATTATTAATAAAAGTTTATTTTTATGATTTTATTTTAATCTTTCTTTTTATAATTTTATTTTTTTGTATCATATAATATTTTATAATTTCCTTAAAATAAATCTTTGAAAATTAATTAATTATATTAGATGAAGAAGTTAAGATATAAATATTTATAATACATAGATTTCCCGACGCGTTTCGGCTCTATACTTGATTACATAGATAATCTTCAGAGGATTATTTCTTGTATACGAATGAACACGGTTTTATAAATTATGTAATATATTAAATTATATATTATTAAAGTTATTATATCATATATTAAATGATATATAGAATCATGTTAACTGATAATATTACTAAAATTTTTAATAGTATTAAGTTTTCAATTAAGGGTTTATAGTTTTATTTGATGTAAGAGAAAATACAGTCTGACTTTAATTTTTTAAGTTTTTACCTGTTAGACTTCACACGGATCATCGTGGGATATGATATTTTAGTGAAAGTGTTTTTAATAATAATTACTAAGTATTTGATTGATTAATTATTTGGGATATATTTGAATTAAAATTTATCCAGTGGTCAAAGAAAATTTTTGCTGGGACTACAGGCCTAGAGATGATTGATATGCCACTGTCCAGATCATAAATATCTTACGGATAGTAACCAATAATAAATGCCGCCCCTCTTTAGGTTATTTCCCTAGCGGCACCTTCCCACCTCAGAAAACTTTTAGTTCCTTAGTGGCTCTTCGACCTATGATCCTGAAGGTAACAGTCTAACTCAGGGCAGTTAACCTAAATGTTGGTCACAAACCTACACCGGCAATTGGATTCCCTCGGGCATAACAAGCTTATCCGCCTATCGTGCTATTATCCAGGGCGGACAGAGTATTTGCACGGCAGTGTTTCGGTCGTACGTTTCGGCATCGTTGCCGCAATCACTATGTTTTTATCGCGTCTTCCATAACAAAAGGTTTTTGAATACTATTAAATTACTCAATGATACTTGGTTAAATTAATTTTTAAATCCGAGGTGGAGATAACCATTTTTTAATTCTATTATTAGAAGTTGATGAATTCAAAATATTACGATGGGAGGCAACTATCATCAATTTCATTAATAAATTTGAATAATTGAAAAAATATCGTATATTGCTAATGTTTTTTCCTCTTCTTTGACAGCTTTCAATGGTTACAGGGATAACTTTCTCTCATCAAAGACAATGTGGTATTGATCTGTATTCATGATATTTATGCTTTACCTTTCTTTATTTTATCTAAAAGGATATCTGTACTTTCATAATTTTAGTAAGGAGACATGGTATTTTAAGGGTTAAGTTTTGGTTCCACTGTATATTAGTCTCGGTGCGAAATAGATACACAGCTCCACTAAAACTATAAATTTATACATAATATTTATTGTCGCCTTTCTTAACCACGGGAAAGTTTAATGAATACATCATAAAGGTTGGATGGTACGCAAGTTGAATACATTCAGATAATTGGTTGTTTATTGGTACACCTAGAGTTTCAATAACAAACATTACATGGGCACTCTTTGGTTCAGGGAAAGAATTGATACACAGTAATAAATAAAATTTCTTTAATGTAATATAGTAAGGTGTACGTGAATAGGGATCTCATTTTAAGTTCATATACAGACATGTATAACAGTTTAAGGGTTTTTAGTTACTATAGTTATTAAAGTTGTAGTAATCTTAATGTTTATAGTATATATATAGTATAGTATACTTATCCGTCCTAAGAAATTTAACTAATTTATAGAATATTAGTTATTTATGATTAGTCTAAAAACAGTTTGCTAATATTATTAACCTAATTAGAGTTTTTTTCCGTAATGTGAAATTTTAAGTTCAAAATAGTACAATCTCCTTCTGTAATGGTTCTAATTCCCGCAATAATATGAATATTACTGATGTTTATATATGTATTTACTTATGTATTTTACCCTTAAAATTATTTAAATATGTCAGATTTTAAGGTGATTCTGCTGGCCATTCTCAGTAAGGTTGTAATATTAAATATATTAACGGGTTTCGTAAATACTTGTAAATCGCATTGTTGTAGGTTAATTTTGTTTTTTATATACTTACAGATTTATTAAGTTACATTAATTAATTAATTTTATCAGCATTTTAGGGGATTTTTCATAAAGCGTTGAAACACGTTCAGGTATTATACCCATTCCACGGACAGTTTCACTACCGAGTGTTGAGCCAGCAGACAGATACGGAAATACAGCAATTACTTTATTAAAATTCACTGGTTTTGCTGATACATAATTGTATCGGATTAATTGATACATAATTGTATCAAATAATGTTCATTCATCATATGTTTATGTTTACTTAGAATTATAATCTAGACGTTTTGGCGAATACATACGACATATTATTGATATTTAAATTGTATGATTAACTTACTATTCTGTACGTTATTAATAATTAATAAAAAAACAGAATTATTAGTCATAATTTATCTTAAAGAACGCGGTAACATAATTATTAATTTAGAAATTTATACAAGATCTTCCTTATACATTCAAGTGAGGACGAATGGGAGTATTAGTGGCTTCAAGTTTATACTCTGAGTTTGATAATTTAGCATCTTGTTATTTTTAATTATTTATTACTTATGAAAGAGTTATTAGAATTAGTTATATATTGGTCGGTGAATATTATATAGCTTGTTTTCTTGATATTGGGTACTTAATTTCAGATGTGATAACCTTTAGTTTACCGCACATATTTAGATAGATAATATATACTTAATTAATATTATATTATATAATATATATTATATATATATCATAAGTATATTAATTGTATTTGCAGTGTACATGTATAATATAAAGAATGATTAGATGTACATGTATATATTACTGTACTTTATAATCTTTATAAAAATATATATATATATATATATATATATATATATATATACATAATATATATATATATATAATATATATTATTAGTATATATATATATATATATTAAATAATATCGATAAATATATTCTATATATTCCTATTTTATATATACTATGTCCGCATAGATGTACTATGTTATATATATATATATATATTATCTATATATTATATATATATATATATATATATGATATTATAATATTATATATATATATATATATATATCTCTATTATTTTTTTTTATATTAAAAAATTACAGAAAAATTAATTTTTTAATATTAAATAAATTTCTTACGAATGCTTTAAAAAGAAAAGGGAAAGCTAATATAATAATTTAAAGGCTTGTTTCAATAAAAAAAAAAAAAAAAATAATTAAAAAAAATAGATTTAAATGCCCCCAAAAAATATTATTTTAAATATCAAAATTATAATTTTATTCTATATATAAAATAATTAATTAATAATATTATTAAAAAATTTTAAAATCAAATTTTATAAAATTTAAAAAAAAAATATTTTAATTAACTAAAATAAAAAATAAATTAAAGGTTTTTCATTATATATTGATATATATAAATATATATATATATAATATATATATATATATACATATATATATATATATATATATATACCATATATATATATACGGGGCCCTATATAAGATTAGCACATTATATAATATTAATATATTATATATAATATTATATATTATATTATTTATATATATATAATATATAATATATATCTATATATAATATATATATATATATATATATATATATATATATCTTATTATATAGTATATAATATATATATATATATATGTATAATATATTCTATATAAAAATAATAGGCCTATAATATAGATATTATCTTTTATACATTTACTAGTAAATATGGTATATTATATATATTATATAGTATATATATATAATATATTATATATATATATTAATTTGGGGTTTTAACACAGAATTGAATTTAGACATTTGCCGTAGTATTATAGGTAAATGAATATAAATGATTTGGAAAGTGGTGGATGATGGGTATAAGCCATTCAGATTATAAAATCAAATTATAATGTTGATTTATATTATTATTGGTAACATTAAGAAGGTTGAGGTTGGTTTTTGGAAGTTTAATTTATTAAAAAACAATAAGTCTTAGACCAAAAGTATAAATAGTTTTATAAACTTAAAATATTATATTTCCTTTACAATTTAACCAAAAAGAATTCTTAATAAGTAAACTTTACTTTCATTTTTTTACAAAAAGGTGCGGAACAAAAGAGCGAAACTTTTTTTGATCGCCCGTGGCAAGTCCGCTAATTTAACCTGACGTCTCCGCACTCCCGAGTTCCGCCCTATTCTGGATGTTTGTGGCGCTGTCGGAGCGGGACTAGCGAATAAAAGAGCGGAAGTTGCACACCTCTGTGTAATATATAGTATATTCTTGTCCATTATCAATCCACTACAAGATGATTACCTCTTCATAATGCTTCTGCAGAATGCGATCTTTCTCCCTCCAGAACAGGAAGGAACCGAATAGTCTTCAGAGTCAAAAAAAAAAAAAAAAAAAAAAAATAAAAAAAAAAATCACACATTCCATAAACGATTACATCCCCACATCTTTTAGGAAAAACCCGGAGCGTCTTCAGAGTCACAGCGATCATTAAAGGGATAGTTAAAATAGAAGCAGCGCAAAGCAAATAATTATCCTGATTAAAGTACTAGAAGATAAGCTTAGGTCAAGATGGATCTGCTCGCGAAAAATCATTAAAACTAAAAGCTCTAAAATTGCGGTCAGAACTAGAATAGGAATGAAATCGACGTATTTATAATAAAAAATACTAATGGTGAAAAATAGCTAGGACGATCCGAGATATGTATAATTTTCCCTAATTATTTAATTCAGATTGTTGAAAATACTGAGTTAATTGACCTCCTCTCATCCTGTATCGGTAAGAGAGGAACCCAACCATACAATTTGATGTTCATTGAAATTTCCTAAATAAAGTATTTCTACTTTTAGATGAAAAGATTTAACAGCCTTCTTAGAATTAGTGGGATACTGAAAAAGACATAGAAATCTGTTCCATTGGAATAGTAACTACATAAGTAATGATTATATTAGTTACTTCTTTCTTTCTTTCTTTTCTTTCTTTAATTTCTTTCTTTTGCCCCAAGAACGGGGTAAGGTGCGTTTCATGCATCGGAAAAGACTCACTAATTAATAGTGACAAAAGTCGAAAAGGAAGCCCAGCCTTTTCCGCCCCTCTGTACCATTAATTAAGTGAGAAATTCCGTCACAGACAGAAAATCCACCCTAGAATCTTCAATGGGACCGCGATACGGTACCGCTCAACTTATGGAAATCGTTCAAATGAAGGGTTCATTCCCCTGACCCAGGTTGGGCCACACCATGTTCCTCCCATACAGAACCGCCATACCTTCATATTTTTACCTTTATCCTCGCCACTGCCAAAGCTCAACATTTCTTCTCTTCAGACATTCGTGTCACCGACTCAATCCCTTTGCTCTTTGGTCTCCAGCCTTGTCGGTTTCCAAACACAATCTGTCGCCACTATACATTCCAGCTTAACTCAACAGTACTAGTCATCATTACCTTTCAACATGACCGAAACCTATCCTCAAACCTACTTTCATTTATTCTCTCATTTCCTCTTTCTTCACACCACACAGCTCCTTAATACGTTCATTCCTTCATTTTATCAACTTCTTCTCACACCTAATACGTGCCCCCAAGATTGTCCATTGAACACATTGAACTTTAGAACTATACTTCTTATTTCCAGACCATAAGTCTCCACTACTATGCATATACAGCAGGTAACTAACATACCCCATTAAGTACACTAGCAGCACTCAAGACTTAGTCCCATTTACATTCACCAACGAATTTAATTGCAACAGAAACCTTCCTGCCATTCACAACATTCCCACTACACTCTGACATCATCATCTGTCCCTTCTCATCCAACACATACCCTAATAATTTAAACTCAGACACCACTTGTTCCAAATGCTCACCATCTAACATGAAGTCACACCCCGGAACTGTTTATCACTGCGCAACCATAACTTTACTCTTATCTAGTTTACTTTCAAACCCCTCCTTTTACACGCCTGCCAACAATCTTCTCTACCAATCCTCTCAAACTCTCTTCAGATCGCATCACAGAACCCAAAATCATCGATATAAAGGTAGAGGGGAGACCCTCCACTTCAATGCTCCATTGTCCTCATCCCCCTAACATCCAATTTCCTGCCAACCCCGACCTCGAAATTCTTTCATAACCCCTCCATATAAAAATTGAATAACCGAGGAGACATAACACACAGACCCTGTCTCACTCCCGCTATTAATCCTAAAACCAATCACCATTTCGAATCTATTTATTTCTTACACAAGCTTCACTAATCGTCCCATAACAATATCTTTTGATTCCATGTCAAGAAGCCTACAACCAACCACCATATATACAAACACCTGCCAAGAGCTTCCCTATTAACTCTATCAATAACCCGTTGCAATCCCATGAAAGACCCTAAATACCAAAAATTAATTATTCTTCTCTCTCCATTTTCTCAAATCATTTGTTTCAATGTAAATGATTTTGATCCACACATCCTCCTACCACTCCTAAATGCACCTTGTTCTTCAACCAACAGTCTTCAAGTCACTCGGGACACTCGACGCACTTTTTCGAACCAAAATACCAGCATATAACTTCCCCTACAACACATCAATAAACTAATACCCCTATAAACTTTTAATCAACCTTTTTTCTCCTTACCTTTATTAACCTCCGCTCTCCTCCAATCCCTTTGGAACTATACCCTCCATAAACGCTTTATTACATCAACTTCAAATCCAATCAATCACCATCTCGCCTCGTTCTCATTATCATTTCACCAGTAAATTTTCCTCTATACCGGCAATTTATCATCTTCAACTGTTCTCACTCACCCATTAATCCTCCTCCTACCTAATAACCTCATCCCTAAAATATCCTATTCCTTCTTGCACCATCAACCCATCTACACATTCACTATCACCCTTCATTACTACTGTTAATATTGTGCAGTTTTCGAAGTGGTTTTTATCACATCCCCTCACATACACAGCATTTCAAAAATCAGGTTAACCAAAGCGACCATTCCCTTTATTATTTGAGAGATTCCCTTATTCTGCATTCTTAACTTAAGCGGCGCTTCACTTCCAGAAGAGCTTGTTCCTATCCTTGTATCCCATATCATCCTCCTTGCCAAAAGATGTTTCATGTTATCTCTTGTTTTCTCTCCGTATGCACTTTTAATATTTCTTTTTTCCTCCTTATATATCCAAGCATCTTTTCTTTTGAGATTTCATCAATTGCTTTTAGTAACATTCCAACCACGCTTCTTTTTACCTTTAACCAAATTTTCATCACCTTTCAAATCCACCATTCACTGTTAACCATTCTTACTTTCCTACTTTAGACAACATCCACATACTTCCTTTCACTGTCAACTCTTTCCTTCAATTTGCACACCCAGATTTGTTCAGTATCAACTTGCTTCCATTTCAAACCGATTTACTAGCGAGGACGCTCTTACATACTGTATCCTTATTGTTTGTTCACTTAACTTCTCACTCTTAATTTTAACCACTTCCTTTCGTATCACTTCCTCTCCATCCAATCCCCCACTACTTTAATTTTACATAGAACACATAATGATCTGATCCCATTCCTAAACCCCTAAACTGATTTAACATCCAACAACATATACCTCAACATCTCTTCTTCACCAACACAAAATCATCTAATTTTCACCTTTCGATAACGCATCTTTTTACCTCTACAACCAACCTCTAGTATCACTTATGGATACTCTTGTGTTTTTACAAGAAAATATTACTTACACACATAACTTCTCTTCACAGAAACAATTACGCTTCTACCATTGCTCATTTTCTCCCGAACCGCCAAACAGCCATGTTATAAAAAGCCATCTCCTTTTTTGTCACTGCTAATCAACCATTCAGGATGTCCCCCAAACACTAATCAATCTGAAACTCCTGAACTCCGCACGGAATAATCCCATACAGAACAGTCATCTTTAATTATCATGGCCAAAACATCGTACTCTCGCTGATACAACGGTTTCCGGCTTACAGAATGGACCAATACCACCGGGGGGGATAACCACAAACCACACATACCATGACCTTTTCAAATCTTTAAATATTGTTGAATTAAGAATTCTAGGATACACTCACAAAGATTTTATTTTTTTTACCATAAGCTTATTACACAGGTACTCATCAAAAATTTGCCAATGCCTCTCCTCCTCTTCTCCTTCCTTTCCACACCACAAACCAACATTTCCAACCGACTGGACCATCAAGCACCACCATTTCACACCGTTTCCTTTCCATCTTGTTTTCGTCAAAACAGCGGAGCAAATCAAATGTCCCCTTTCAAATAAATCCATCACCTCTCTCCTCTTTCCTCACATTTATTCCTCTGACCATTTCCATGTACCCATACGATAAATTTTTCTGAACTTCAGAAAATCTATTATACGGCGATCACACCTTCTCTCCGAGCCTGCATTTGCATTCCTGGCAAGAGATAGATGGTAGTAAAAAAATAAAAATAAAGGAGCCCAAAAGCCCCCGCCCCCCAACCTTTAAAAATACCAGAACCCCCGTTCCCCCCATTTTTAAAGTTCCGACTTCTGACGAACAGACGTAAGGACATACTATGTGGAAAATTCGTTGTCTCCCCCATACACATAGGGATATGAGTATTAGGGATGTCTGGTAAAGTGTAATCTAGAAGAGGGGTGTGTACTTTAATTCATGTGTTATATGACATATGAGGATAAATGGTGTTCAGTAATATGATTGGCCTGGAAGATGAGTGTGCAAAGATGAACCGCAAAAGAGAAAGGTGATCCATTAAAATGGGGAGGTAATTTCAACACTTCGAGTATGCGTGTACTCTCCTCTATATTAGTTTACTATATCATATATATAATATATATATATTATATATATATATAATATATATATATATATATATAATATATATATATATATTATAATATATATATATATATTATATATTACTAGTATATATATATAGGAATATATAGTGGGTACCATGTCGGGTCACGACGACTCTAGTCACGGGAATGGGATTTCACCCCCAAATTCTCCCGAGTCCCACTAACAGCCAATTGTACCGGACAGATTTTTACTCGTAACCCCGCAGAGCAATTGCGCTCGCGTACAAACGCAACAAACATGTGCTTTGACACGCGATGTTTCAGCATTGCTGCAGTAGTTGTAGATCTAAGAGGTGCCCGATAATTTATGAAAAAATCATCGGATGATATATCGGACATACGATATTTTTAATAAATATCACGAATTACCTTCGATATTATCGCTTAAAAAATCATATTTACATATCGATATTTACGATGAATTCGAGCATAGTTATAATCTAATATATAATAACTATATACTATTATTATATATATATATTATATATATAATATAATATATATATATATACTATATATATATATATTATATATATATATATATATATATATATATATATAGTACTTATTAAATATTAATTTTATTATTGTAAATAAAATTTATTGAACGAGAAAACATTTCTCTCTTGTTTCACTCATCCTTTAGAAGGAAGAATCATCAGGAAAGGCTTTCAAGAAAGCAGGAGAAGTGCCTCGGAAAGTCGGAATCATCGGACTCGGAAAAGAAAATCTCAATAAAGGGAAGGGACTAGGGAGGTCAAGCGATGGCAAACCTGGCAAAGCGAGTCAGACATTCAACCAACCAGTCAACCATGTGGGCTTTCAGGTTTGTTGTATTGTCACTGGATCTCATATTTCTGCCACAGGGAATACAAACTGCCTCGTAATTAGATATATTTTTTAAATAATCCAAGACTACTTTTTGATCACATGTTTAATTTAGTTTTATTTAATTCTCGACACGTTATATTTAAACATGCCTCTAAAAAATTCTTGAAAATTTTTTGAAACTAAGAAACTTAAAGAAAGCACAAAACTTAACAGTTAGCACATACGACACCTCTATCCACTGATCACTGAATACTGAATAACTGGATAGTGAATACTGGTTACTGAGATCAATGAAATGAATTAAAACATTGAATGAACAATGATTGAATTTTGAAATGATGAAAATGAAATCGACTGCGAGTGATGACTGCGCAGTGCGGACGCCTGACAGAGTCACAGTCAGAATGACAATTTTGCTATGTGCCATGTGCGCATCTAGCCATGTACTACAATTTCTGACGAGCCCCCTCCTCTACCTATTTTTGGTTCTCGAAAAGACGAAAAGTCTAAAATCGTAATTTTTCTGTATATTTTATACATGACATTATACCTGGCAAGGAACGAAATATGGGGAGAAAGAGAGAGTTTCATTTCCGGCCTTTGAAATTTTTTGTTTCAAAATAAATCAGCTTCCCGATATTAAGAAAAAAAATATCGAAATATTGACATATCGCCTAAAATATCGCCAAGAAATATCGATATATTGAGCCCAAAATATCAATATATCGATATTTTTTGACCATCCCCAAGTTGTACTCAGGTGTGCGCTTTATGAACATTGTTTTGTCGTTGCGTTCGTTGTTCTTGATACAATTTTTTTCCTTTGCTTTTTATATATAAAATATATAGATATAATATACAGCATATATAAAATACTTTTTGCATTAAATTAATCCTCATTATGGCTCCCAAGAAAGTGAAAAGTGTTAGTGACAGTGGTGTAAAGAAGCCAAAGCGTATCACAGTAGAAAAGAAGAAGGAACTAACTATGAGAATGGTGTTCGTGTTTCTGATCTCGCCAAACAGTCCGACATGGCTAAATCTACGATCTCTAATATCTTAGAGAAAAAAGATCCACTAAGGACGGTTGAGGTGGCAAAGGAGTGACAAGTGTTAGAAGAAGTAGAAAAATTATTGTTAGTTTGGATTGATGAAAAGCAGCTTGCTGTGGATAGTGTTAGCGAGGCCCTAATATGTCAGAAGGCTTTACTTTTGAGCGGTGATTTAGTGGCTTAAACGTAGAATACAAGTGATGATAGCGGTCGAATTTAAAGCAAGTAGAAGCTGGTTCGAGAAATTTCGTTGACGAACTGGAGTTCACAGTGTTGCTAGGCATGGAGAGACAGCTAGTTAGGACAAAAAAGCATCAGATGACTATGTGGAGGAATTTGTAAAATTTATCAACTGTGAAGGTTAGGTACCACATCAAGTTTTTAACTGCGATGAAACGGGACTGTTTTGTAAAGAAAATGCCAATATGGACCTATGTAACACAAGAGGAAAAGTCACTGCCTGGCCACACTTTTATTGTGCGCTAATGCAAGTGGGGATTGCAAGATTAAGCCTCTTTTAGTTTACAACTCTGAAAATCTGTCATGTACTCCGTGCTTTACAGTGGGTACCCCTCCAGGAGTGGGTCTTTCAACACCTTTGAGGGTTCTGAAACCCTAAAAAAATTAGATCTACGACCTTTAAAACATATACATTTACACCAATATGGTGTTAAGTACATGTTTACTAATTCGACAATCCACCGCACCGCACCGCACCGATTCACTTGATCCGGCATTTGACTTAAACCCAGTACTCTAATTCATTCAGCTTCTTCTATGCACTCGTCAAATTTCACCTATGTGCAATCATTTTTAATTTTTAGGGCTCAGTCCATCAGACATTGGGCGTAGCAGCTCGAAAACTCGGGGCAAGGTAGGCAACACCACCTGCAGTCATGGTAACAAGTTTGAAGAGGATACGATAATCGTAACCTTGTTAAAAAGAAGGGAAAGTAAAGAGGGACCCTTTGGTGTTCAAAATCCTTTTAAGCCCCTTAAAAGGGTTTCGAACCCCAAAGGGGGGTCCCCACCCTTAAATTTTAAGATTATATAACCCAAAATAGGACTCAGCGGGAAAAAATATAAAATATGGTAAGACGAAAATTTGATATCGCTAAGAAAAAACGAAAAAAAAAAACAGAAAAAAAAGAAATCAAAATACTAAATAAAAATAAGGATGAGTAAAGAGTAAAGATGAGCAAATATGAGTAAAGATGATTAAATATGAGTTACTCCTAAGGCGTCTCGAGCACCGCAGCACCGCGGCTCCGCTTCAAAATCAGGTCTGTAATGTTGGAGATACTACTAAATATATAACAGAAGATTGCGGTGTAATAAAAATGGAATCACGTGAAGAAAAAGAAGACCTCCATTATTTTGTACTCTGAGGCTTGTCCCAATTGTCCTTTTTAATATGGAAACTGTTCATTGGAGCACAAGCAGCACCGGCATAGCACCGCAGCAACCACGCAGCACCACGCGGGTTCCTCGGGCTTCAAAAATCAGGTCCTTAATGATTGGGGCGGAAAGAACATACACCCCCTTATATAGAAAATTTTAAAAAAACAATATATACCCAAGAAAATAAAATATAATTAAAAGAGAATTAAAAAAATATGATTTCCACTCCCTTTGGGGGAAAAAAAAAAAATAAACAAACAACACAAATAGAAATCTTGAAAAGAAATCCCATTATTTTTAAGGTACTTAAAAAATGTGCTCCGAGGCTTGTCCCAATTGTCCTTTTTAATATGTAAACTGTTAATTTTAGCACAGGTCTTAACTAATTGCTTTAAATGAAAAGGAAATAAATAACTCAATAATTTAGAGCTTCACAATTAAATTACAATGCTTTATAAAATTACACAAAATTATTATTTTATTATTATTGTTATAATTATTATTATTTTTAATTATTATTTTATTATGTTGTTATTTATTAATTAATATTATATTAATTATTATTATTATTAATTATTATATTATTACTCATTATTATTATTATTATTATTTTTATTATTATTATTATTATTATTATTATTATTATTATTATTATTATTATTATTATTATTATTATTATTATTATTATTATTATTATTATTATTAGTAGTATTAATTATTTATTATTATATATTTATTAATTTAATTATTATTATATTATTTATTATTAATTATTCTTATATTTTATTATTTGTATTATTCTTATTATTATATATTATTATTATTATTATTATCATCATTATTATTATTATTATTATTATTATTATTATTATTAGTTGTAGAAATATTTTAATTTTATTTTAAAAGGTTTTGTTTTATTCGTAAAGCTGTAAATTAATTTTTGCCCGTATTTTAAGCAAATTTTTTTTACGATGAAATGAATTTCTTAAAACTTTCATTAAATGATTTATTTAAAATAACTAATAGGACGAGTCATACAAATTAATTAGATAAATTTAACAACCTAAAACTTTGGGACCCTTATTTTCCAAATGATCTTAAGAATCTTTTTGCATTCACTACCCAACAAAAAACTAATGAAATATATGAAAATCACTACGACACATCCGGATCACCTCAACCATAGCGCCATAATTTAGGAAATATGGAATAAAAAACAAATGCCTCAACAAACACGTAGCTCTCACAATGTTCAAAAAAAGAGCTAGAAACAAACAGGAAACAAATAAGAACGGTGAACGTTGTATGGTATTTCCCGCACCGTATATACAGTGTTTCGATCAGGTCTACGTTAAACCAAACATTCAAAGAGCTCTTTCTACACCATTTCATTCTTCAGCTACGCTACAACCTTATTTAGTTAATCTGTATAAAAAATATATTAACACTGGAGCGCGTATTGTTAGAGAAGATGCTCTACTAACGAGGAGACTAATATTAACAATATTTAAATATATATATATATATAAGTATAACAAAGATAATATATGAATAGGATTGACATATCCTAGTATGAGGTTTATTTGTAAATTTTGAACATTTTGTGAATAATGAGAAACCTTCATCACCTATGCATAATTACCAGGAGCCAAATTATTATTTGAAACCGACTAACATGAATAAATAATACAAGAAATTTTTATTTCTACTGCAATAATACACAACACATTAAAAAGCACAGATTGACTACGCTTTACCACTATATTCAAATTGAAACATTTATAACGGTTTTGCAAAGGAGATACTTCAAACACCTGTCTAGAATATCTAGGCAAGCCCAAATTATTATCTTTGGAACCGATTTCATGAAAACATTTACAACAAATTATGATTATTTTATGCTATAAAATATAAACCACAATCACATGGTTACCTGTATTACACGATTCACAAATTGTAAATTTTTCGAATGTGCAAAGAGATAACTCAAAACACCTGCCCTAAATACTTACGAACAGCAAAATTATTAATTAGAAACGAATCTAACATGGCAATACATATTACAATCAATAGATTTCTTTGCTATTACAACAAAACAATTTAAATAAGCTTGACAATAGGCTTAATAACGCTTTATACCTTATCAATTATTAAAAATTTTTACGATGGTGCAAACGGTGTTACCTCTTAAAATCTGAACTAAATTATCTAGAGCCAAGATTATTATTCTGAAACGATCTTCACATGAATACATTATACATTTAAAATTATACTTCTTTGCAATTCACATATAACAATAAAAATATGCTTGACTACGGCTTCTATCACACACATCAAATTGTAAATTTTCTACAGTTGTAAAGAGATACCTCAACCACATGCCTTAAATTACCTAGATGCCCAAATTATTATCTGAATCTTGATACCTAAACATGAATCATATTCTAAAAATTTAGAATTTCTTGCTTATTAATATATAACAATATAAAACTGCTTGACTCTAGGCTTTATTACTACATACAATTGTAAATTTTTCACGGCTGTAAAAATAAAAATAGCTAAAACAATAACTAAATTGCCTTAGGAGCCCAAAGTATTATCTGAAACCGATCTAACATGAAATACATATTAAACAATAAATTTAGATTTCTTTGCTATTACACATATAACAATATAAATTAGCTTGACTAACGCTTTATCACTAAAAACCAATTTTGTAAATTTTTAGTTGCTGCAAAGAAGCTACCTCAATAACCTGCCTAAATGTTACCTAGGAGCACCAAATTATTATCTGAAAGTGATCTAATATAAATACATATTACAACAAATTTAGATTTCTTTATTATTACACGTATAACAATATAAATAAGCTTGACTACGCTTTATCACTATATCAAATTTAAATTTTGTACATGTGGTGAAATGAAAATAACCGCCATACCTGTCCTAAATTCAATATAGAGTCCAAATTATCATCTGAACCGATCTAACATTAAATACAAATTACAAACAAATTTAGATTTCCTTGCTATTATACTCATATAACAATATTAATAAGCTTGACTAAGCTAATTACTACAACAAATTGTAAATTTTTTTACGGTGTTGCAAAGAAAATACCTCAAAACCATACTAATTACACTAAGGAGCCTAATAATGTCTGAAAGTAATCTAACAGAACACATATTCAAAAAATTTAGATTCTTGCTATTACACATAAACAATATAGAATAAGTTGACTACGCTTATAATACGTTTGTTCAAATTGT
Source organism: Trachelipus rathkii (assembly GCA_015478945.1). Taxonomy (NCBI): domain Eukaryota; kingdom Metazoa; phylum Arthropoda; class Malacostraca; order Isopoda; family Trachelipodidae; genus Trachelipus; species Trachelipus rathkii. The sequence continues at coordinate 9,213 of JABUQX010069922.1, read as the reverse complement.
AATTTTCACGGTTATGCAACAGCAATACTTTTAAACACCACCTAAATTTAATAGAGCCCCAAATTATTATCTGAAACATCTAAGGTCAATAAATAATATAAAGAATTATTTATTGTCATTACTCATATATACAATATAAAAAAGCTGATACGTTTAAACCACTACATATAAAATTGTAAATACTAAACGGTTGTACAAAGGAGATACTTGAAACACCTGCCTAATAACTAGGAGCAAAATTATTATTTGAAATCGATCTAATACATTATACAACAAATTTAGATTTCTTGCTATACACATATAACAATATAAATAGCTTGATACGCTTTATTCTACAATCAATTGTAAATTTTTAAAAGCATGTGCCAAGGAGACCACCTTCACCACATGCCTAAATTACCTAGGATCCCAAAATTTATATCTAAATGCATCTGAACATTGATTCCATATTAAATAACAAATTTAGATATTCTTTTTTACATACATACATGTAACATACTATGAATAATTTGGAATTAATATGACTTTATCGACTACTTCTAAAGATTGTTAATTTCTGTTACGGATGTGCGAAGAATACCTCAAGTACATTGCCGAAATTTTTCATCGAGATTCAAATTTATTATCATGAATAAACAGTCTAACATGAATTCGAAATTACAACAATTCAGATTTCTTGCTACTACACATATAAACAATATAAGAAGTTAACTACGCTTATCACCATACAATCACACTTGTAAATCTTTACTAAACGACATGTTGCATAGAAATACCTCAAAGAAACATTGACCTAAATTACCTAGGAGTCCAAAATATTATCTTGAAAACTGAGGATAACGACATTAACATAGTTTTTAACAAAAATTTGATTTCTTTTTTGCTATCACATCATCTATCACACAATGATAAAATACAGCTTGACAAGCTCTATTACATAGTCAAAAACTCTTAACTTCCTTTACGGACTGGCAAATGGAATACTACCTCAAGAATCAACATAGCCTAAAACTTACATAAGAGCCAAATTACATTTTCTTGAAACATATATAACAATGAAACTAGAATATACACCTATATACAAAATTAATTTTCTTGTTGCATTTACATAACTATACACCAATATTAATAAGTTTGACTCCCTGATCACAAGTCAAAATGTAAATATTTTATGGTTGTGAAAAGAGATACCTCAAAACACCTGCCTAAAATTACTAGGAGCCCAAATTATTATCTGAAATAGATCTACAATATATACATATATATAGATAAAATTTAGATTTCTTAGCTCACTTATATATATAATACAAAACACAATATATAAATAAGCTATAACTCCTCGCTTCCTATCACCTAATCATCAAATTGTAAACGTTCTTCTAACGGCTCGACATCGTGGCACAAGCGACCGATACTCAACACACATCAGCCCAAGGAGCCCAAAGTTATTTATCTGAAAGTGATCCTACAGGAAATAATATAACAATATAAATTAAGCTTAATTCGCTTGATCACTACATCCAAAATTGTAAATATTTTACGGCTATGTAAAAGAATACTTCAAACACATGCCTAAATAAAATATTATCCAAAATTATTATCTTAAACTATCATAACAAATTTAGATTCTTTAGCTATTACATAATGTTAAACCAATATATATAATTATGTCTACACTCTATCAATACATTAAGATGTAAATTTTGAACTTTGTGCTTCAAAAATTTAATTAAACCAAGTGCTCTAAATTACTAGAGATCCCAAATTATTATTGAAACCGATCTAACAGAGTACATATTACACAAATTTAGAATTTCTTATTGCTTTTTGCAATCTATGACAATTATAAATAGCTTGACACGGGTTTAGCACTACATCAAATTGTAAATTTTTACGGTTGTGCAAAGGAGATACCTTAAAAACTGCCTAAAATACCTATGAGCAAAAATTATTATCTGAAAACCGATCTAACATTCGAAAACATATTACAAGATTTTAAATTTCTTTGCTAATACACATATAACAATATAAATAAGCTTGACTACGTTTAGTATACATCAAATTGTAAATTTTCTACAGTTGTAAAAAGGAGATACCTCAACCATATGAATAAATTAACCTAATAGCCCCAATAATAATTATCTGAACGAATCTAACATGAATACATATTACAATAAATTTGAATCTTTTGCTAATAGAAACGTTAGAAGAAAAAAAAGCGGAGCACATTTATCATTATATTAAATTATTTTTAAGACTGTTCAAGAGAGATACCTCAAACACCTAACATAATTTACCTACGAGCCCAAAATATTATCTGAAACCGAACTAAATATTCGATACATTTTGCAAAAAAATTAGATTTCTTTAGGTATTATAGCATTATAACAATAATATAATAAGCTTGACTACTCTTTCAAACACCTATAATTGTAAATTCTGTACGGCTGTTCAAAGGAGAAGATACATCAAAAAACCAGATACCTCAAACACCTTTAAAAATTACCTAGGAGCCCAAAAAATAATCTGAAACCGATCTTAAGATGAATAGATAATGTAAGAAATTTAGATTTCTTGCTAGTTTAAACAAAACAATATAACTAACGCTTAACTTCGGCTTTAATTACTAAAATAAATTTGTAATTTGGTACTGGTTGTGTAAAGGAGATACCACTTAAAACTTGATAAATAACTAGAACAAAGTAATATCTGAATCGGATTCTAACATGAAACATATAAAGAAATTTAGATTCTTTCTATTACACATAAAAAAACTATAATAAAGCATTCTAATTTCATATATATCCATTAATATCAAAATTGTTAAATGAATTCGGTTGTGCAAAAGAGATACCTCAAACACATGTATAGGAGCCCAAACTACTATCTGAAAGTGATCTAACATGAATACATATTTTAACAGTTGTAGATTTCTTTGCTATACATATATACAAAAATATATACACCTATACATACTTTACTACGCTTTATCATTCATCAAATTCGTAAATGTTTTACGGCAGTGCAAAAAAATACTTCAAATATCACATAGCCAAAATAAACGTATATTTATCCAAAAACTTATTATCTGTCGTTCTGAATTCATTTTGTAGACCAATTTAGAATTTCTTTGCTATTATTATATATGTAATAATATATATAAGCTTGACTACAGTCTATCACTACATCAAATTGTAAATTTTGAACGGTTGTGAAAATTAAATACCTCAAACACCTGCCTAAATTACCTAGAAGCCCAAATTATTATCTGAGACCGATCTAACATGAATACATATTACAATAAATTGAGATTTCTTTGCTTTTAAAAATTATAACAATATAATAAGCTTGACTACGCTTTACTCACTAACATTAAATTTTAAATTTTTTACAGTTGTCAAAGAAGATATTCAAACACCTGACACTAAATTACCTAGCGCAGCCCAAATTATTATTCTGAACCGTCTAATCTACATGAATACATATTAACAACAAATTTAGTTTTCTTTGCTATTACACATCAAACAATAAAAAAAAGGCTTGACTACGCTTTATCATTACATCTAATTGTAAACTTTATACGGTTGTTCTAAGGAGATACCTCAAACTCTGCCTAAATTACCTAGAAGCTTAATGTTTTATCTGAAACAGATCTAACATGAATAGATATTAGAAGAAATTTAGATTTTTTGCAATATTATACAATATAAAACTATAAAGAACTATAACTTTCATTTTATCAATACATTAAATTGTAATTTTTTTACTTGTGCAGGAGATGCTCCAAACACTGCCCTAAATTATCTTGGAGCCAAATTATTATCTGAAACCGATCTAACATGAATACTAATAACAACAAATTAAAATTTCTTTGCTATTACACTTATAACAATATAAATAAACTTAACTACGCTTTATCACTATATCAAATTGTAAATTTTTAACGGTTAAGGAAAGGAGATATCTCAAACACATGCCTAAATTACCTATTAGCCAAAATTATTATCTGAAACTGATCTAACATGAACACTATAAATTATAACAAATTTAGAATTTTTTTGCATATATATAACGGAGAGTGAGTGAGATATATAAGCTTGACTACACTCTATCACTAAATCAAATTTGTAAATTTTGACGATTGTGAAAATTAATACTTCAACACTGGCCTACATTAAAGGAGTTCAAATCTCATTATCAATGGAAACCGATCTAACATACAAATTACACATATTACAATAAATTTAGATTTCTTTGCTATTACAAATATAACAATGTAAATAAGCTTGACTACGTTTTATCACTACATCAAATTTTAAATTTAAGGAGATACCTCAAACACCTTCTTAAATTACCTAGGAGCCCAAATTAATATGCTGAGAAACGAATTATACATTAATAAAAATTTGCATAACAAAATGTTTACATTTGTAAAAGTAGATATCAGCCAATATAAAAATAAGCTTGACTACGCTTTATCACTTTATCTAATTGTAAATTTTGTCACGGTTGTTAGCCAAAGGAGTTACCTCAAACTTTTGCGCTTACACTTACCTTAGAAGCCCACAAGTATTATCCAAACGATTAACATGAAATAGATTATTACAATAATATTCTAGATATCGTTTTCTTTGCTAAAAAAAATATTATCCAAAATTATTATATGAAACTGATCTAACATGAATACATATTAAAAGAAATTTAGATTTCTTTGCTATTACATATGTAACAATATAATAAAAGCTTGACTACACTCTATCACTACATCAAATTGTCCAATCCATGAGTAGTGGAAAAATAAAATACCTAGGCTTCTATAAATTACCTGGGAGCCCAATTTATTATCTGAAACCGACTAACATGTATACATATATTATAACAAATTGATTTCTTTGCTATTTTACCATATATTAAAATAAATAAGCTTGACTAGCTTTATCACTAACATCAAATGTAAATTTTTTAACGATACATAAAAGAATACACAACACATGCCAACTAACATTACTAGGAGCCCAAATATATCTAAACCGATTTAACAATGAAAATACATATTTACAATAATTAGATTTCTTTGCTAATATAACATACAATATAAATTTAGCTTACGAAACGACTTAATCATTAACACGAAATTTTCAATTGTTTACGGCATGTGCAAAGGAGATACCTCAAACAACCTGCCTAAATTTCCTAAAAGCCCCCACATTATTATCTGAAACAGATCCTAACATGAATAGAATTCTCAACCCAATTTAATTTTCTTTGCCTATACAATATACAAGAGTCATAAATAACTTGACTAGGTCTTTATCCCTACATCTATAATATTAAATTTTGCTACAGTTAGAATTAAAGAGAGAAACCTCAAAACACCTGCCATAAAATACTAGGAGTCAAAGTAATATCTGAAACATCTAACAATGAATACATATTACAAAAATTTAGATTTCTTTGCTACACAAAAAACAATATAATAAGCTTGACTTCGCTTTATCACTACATCTAATTGTAAATTTTGTACGGTGTGCAAAGAGTACTCTCTCAAAACATTGCCTAATTACCAGGGTTTCAAAGATATTATCTGGAACGATTTCGTAACATGAAAACAATTATTATAAAGTAATTTAATTTCTTTGCTATTACAATAAAACAATATAAAATACCTAAAATTCGCTTTATCACTACACAAATGTAAATTTTTTTACAGGTGAGACATTAGAACAACATCAAAACATGCCTAGGAGCCCAATTATTATCTGAAAGTGAAATTTTACAAATACAATATTTTACAATTTAGTTATAATTATAAGTTATCAATAATTAAACAATAATAAATAAGGTTGACATTGCTTTAATTTTGAAATCAAATTTGGAAATGATTTGACGATCTCTCTATAGGAGATACTTTAAACACATGCCTTAATAACATATTATCCAAAATTAGCATTACTTGAGTCAATATGATCTAATGAAATACATATTCACATATCAACTTTATGGATTTCCTTTTGCATATATACACAATACACAATATTAATAATAAGCTTGACTACGTTACTATTCTACTAACATCAAATATGATTAACTTTCTACGATTATGCAAAAGAGGCAGATACCTCAAAAATCATGCCTAAAACCCTAAACTGGGTATCAAATGTAAGCTAAATCTGACAACTTGCCGATACATATATATAAAGAAATTTAATTCTTTGCTATTAACATATAACATATATAAATAAGCATAGCAATAATCGCTTTATCAGCTACATCATTGTAAATTGTTTTCTTATTTCAAGGGAGAAGAACCTCAAAACACATGCCTAAATAACCTAGGAGCCCAATATTATTATCTGAAACGAATCTAACATGAATACACTATTATAGAAATTTAGATACTTTATATCAAACAAAAGTACAAATATAAATAAGCATTTCTAGACTACGCTTTATTGCTACATGAAATTGTAATTTCTTTACGGATGATGCACAGGATAGAATACTCAAACACCTGACTAAATTACCAGAAAGCCCAAATTATTATCTGAAACCGATCTAAATGATTACATATTATAACAAATTATTATCTTATTACGTCAATATAACAATAATTAATTAAGCTTGACTACGCTTTATACTACATACAAATTGTACAATTTTTACTTGTAGCTACAAGTCGTATACCTCAAACACCTGCCAGAATTACCTAGGAGCCCAAAATTAATATCTTCAAACCGATCTAACATGAATAAATACAATAAATTTGTTTTCTTTCTACATTTACAAAATAATAACAATCATAAATAAGCATTGACTACAGCTATCACTACATCAACATTTTATTTTTTTTAAGGATGGCAAGGAGATAACCTTCAACACCTGCTAATACTAGGAGCGCCAATTATTATCTGAAACCGATCTAACAATGAAACATTTGCAAAACAATTTAATTTCTTTGCTATACATACGCTTATAACAATATAAAAAAGTTTTGACTACGATCTATTTTTCAAACGTCAAATAGTAAATTTTTTCTCGTTGTTCAAAAGGAGATACCTCAAACACAGCTTAAATTACTAGGAGCCCAAAATAATTATCTGAACCAAATCTAACGATAATACATAGATAATATAAGAATTATAGATTTCTTTGTATTACACAAATATAACAATATAAAATTAAGCTTAACTCGCATTTATCACTAAATAATTTTAAATTCTGGTAACACGTTGTGCGAAGGAGATTCCATTAAACACTTGACTAAAATATACCTAGGATCCAAAATATTATCCGAAATCAAATCTAACATGAATATATTAATAAGGAAATTTAATTTTTTTCTTGTATTAGCTAAATCTATAACAAAATAAATATAATCGACTATCACGTTTATCACTACACTTAATTGTAAATTTTTATACGGTTGTGCAAAGAAGAAGAAACCTTAAACACTTGCCTAAAATCAAACATAGGAGACTAAACGTATTATCTAGAAACCGAAATCTAACATGAAACATATTATAAAAAATTCAGATTTCTTTGCTATACACATAAAACATATTAATCTAAGCTTAACTCGTTTTACTTATCATATAATCATATTGCTACAAATTTTTCTACAGCGTGTGCAAAAGACATCACTCAAACACATGTCTAGGAGCCCAAATTATTACTGAAAGTGATTTTTAAGAATAAAAAACATATTCTTAAAACGGAGGTGGCCAATTGCACATATATAAACCTATATAAATAAGCATTACACTTCAGCTATTATCACTACATCAAATTGTAAATGTTTTACGGCAGTGCAAAACAGATACTTCAAACACATGCCTAAATAATATATACTATCCAAAAAAATTATTATTGAACAGTGATCAACAGCAATGAAACACTATCATATACCCAAATTCAGAATTCTCTTTGCTATTACTATGTAACAATAATATAAGCTTGACTACAGTCTAATCACTACAATCAAATTGTAATTTTGAACGTTGTGAACAACTAACCATACCTCAAACACCTGCCCTAAATACCTAGAAGAACCCAAATTCTTATCTGAAACCTATCTAATATGAGTACATATTAAAACAAATTTAGATTTCTTTGCCATATACACATATAACAATTTAAATAGCTTGACTACATTATAGTAAACTACATCAAATTGTAAATTTTTTACGTTGTGCAAAGGAGATATACCTCAAACACCTGCTAAAATAACTAGGAGCCCAAATTATTACCTGAAACCGATCAACCATGAATACATATTACAACAATTATCACTGGGTAACAGCCAAAAAATCGTCAGGGGTTTCTCAGCGATATTTAGACCTAATTTTGGTGATATCTGAGTCAGAAAATCACCTGGTTTATATGCTCTATCAGGTGCAACTTTTTGAGACTATCAACCATAGGCATACCTGACGAGCTTATACATATGATATTTTTTATGTATAGCTCGTCCAGGTAGCCTATGGTTGTATTCAAAAGAAGCGTGACTGATATAGGAGCAAAAACCAAACGTGATGTATTGAGATCAGAACACAAAGTTTAATCTTTCATCAAAATATCTGAATCAAGAGAAATTTTATATATTTGAAATAAATATGCAGCAGACTTACACTATATACAATGGAATTTGCTTCTTATTTGTTCTGTTTCAAACCACTTAATTGACCGCTTTTTCTTTCTGTATCAGAAGTATTAGATATGGCTGCAGACAGCGATGAACGGTCATGCAGGAATAATACCTGACGTTTTCTGATAACACTCTGAGGCAGAGAATACAACGACTGGCAATGCAGCAGACAAAGGCATCACCAAGCTATCTGTGAACAAGCGCCTCCAGCGCTACTTCAAGTCAAGCTGGCACCACGCAGTGACCAAGATTAAGTCCTGGCACCGCACACGGTGTGCAAGACATGCGTGGAATATCTCCGGCGCGGTGGACGAAGGGCACGAAAACATCACTGAAGTTTGGGATTCCGATGGATTAATGAAGCCGTACAACATCTGAGACATGAATGGATTTATTCTGCGCCTCGGAAATACTACTGGACATCAACACGGAAGATCGGAGCAGCTCCAGTACCCCGACTTCCACTGCCGCCGTCATTGTACACTGCGGAAAGAACTTCCTGTACCAGCGTATCAGAGAGCTCTGACAGCGACCGACGAGGTCACCATGCATTAGGAATCTCTTCCGTT
>JABUQX010069921.1:0-17500 GCA_015478945.1 Trachelipus rathkii | reverse complement strand
TTATATATTTTATATATATTATTATTATTATTATTATTAGTATTATTAATTTTGGTGGGAAACTATCCCCTAACTTAATTTAAGAATTAGTAAATCATTAACTTATTATTTTATCATGACTTATTATTGTTTAAGGACAAAAATTGAAGCCTGATAATACCTTTTTAAACTCAATTGACTATTATCATTGATTTATTTATTATTATAATAATTTACTACTTATATCTTAGCTCTATTATTATGAACTATTCATATTAATAGTATTAAAATTAAATATTATTTTTAATATTTAATATTAATATTATATTAATATTAATTTTAATATTCTTTTCAATATTAAATTATATTTATATTTAATATTTGAATATATTAATTAAAAGAAAATTATATTAATATTAATCATTAATATTAATATAATATTTAATATTAATAATTAATTTAGATTTAATATTTAATGATGAAGTATTGAGGCTGATGTAAATATGAAAATACTAATATTTAAGAATATTATAACAATATGACCTTTATATTAATATTAATATTGAATATTAATAATCAAATATTAATATTAATATAAATATTAATATAATATTAATATATATTAATATTATATATTATTTAATATTAATATTTATATTATCATAACATTAAATATTATTTAACTATGAATATTAATATTAATATATACTTAATATAATATTAAAATTATCTATCCACATTAACCATATTATTATGCAGATCCATACGTTAATTATATACACTCTCCATATAAATATTTAATTATTATATTATTATTGATCTAATTATCTATTATTATTATTATTATTATTATTATTATTATTATGTATCATTATTATTTAATGATATTATTATTATGTATATTATTATATATATTATTTATATTTTTATTAGTTAATTAGTATTATTATTAATTATTTATTATTATTATTATTATTATTATTATTATTATTATTATTATTATTATTATTATTATTATTATTATTATTATTTTTTATTATTATTATTATTATTATTTATTTAATTATAATATTATATTATACATATTATTATTATTAAATTATTTAAAACTTTCTTTTCTTAAATTTCTTTTTATAATTTATTAATGATTTCAGCATAATTTTATTAGATTACTTTTATTTTATATTATTATGATATCATATTATTATTATCTATTATATTATTATTTAATTATTATTATTTTTATTATCTATTACAAATATTTCATTATTATTACTATTATTAGGATATAATTATTATTATTATTATTATTATTATTATTATTATTATTATTATTATTATTATTATTATTATTATTATTATTATTATTATTATTATTATTATTATTATTATTATTATTATTATTATTATTATTATTATTATTATTATCATTATTATTATTAATATTATTATTATTATTCATTGAAATTGAAAGTCCAGTTCATGATTTCGATTAAGCTTAATCGATACAACTAATATCGATTAAAGATATTTTTTAATAATAATTACCACCCAAAGAATAACCGATAATCATTCGATATAATAACAAAATAATTGAAACCTTCAATATTTAAATTTTCAGTGTACTTTCTAGGGAGGAAATTATTTTAACGTAATGTTTACAAAAATGCAACGATGCACGCTAAAAAAAAAATTATTGTCGATATCAGCCAGGGGAAAACGTTAATAGAGCTTGTAATGAGTTTTTTTTCAATGTCTAATATAAGAATTTAGGGACAAAAATGAGAGTTTAGAGAGTGAGTCAAAAATCTAAATCGTAACTGCATTCACGATTTTTCTTCTGTTGATCCTTTTCGTGCTAATGAAAGAGAAAAAGAAAGAGAAACGTCAATTACAATCGAATAGAAAACTGCCCCATTACTCGCAAATTTCAATGGTCTAAGGGAAAAACCAAAGCTTTGAAATTCATGTTAGTTAAAGAAAAGAAATTTTAAAATCCCCAGAAAAACGCAAATCTAACAACTCTTCAGTGATCGTACTTACGAGCATGTTGTAAAAATCTAGCGATTAGTCCAACATGCAAAAGCTCCTAAAACAGTTGAAATACCGATTTTTCAGAATTTAGTTTAATGGCGAGACATTCTATCTCTATCTAGATGAAAATCGGAAGAAGGGTCAACCAAATAAAAAAAAATATGTAGAGAAACTACAGCTGGAATAATTGGCCTGAGGGACAAAAAAATATTCCTAGCTATTTATCCCGGTCTCAAAACATTTAATCGTATTTACGTATTTTCTCATTAAAAAAAAGTTCGAAATAACCCTACCAGAATGAGCCAATCTTAAGCTTGACACTAAATCTGTCAGGGATGCAGGGATGCTTTCATTTGAAGAACAAAAACGTAAAAATATTTTGTAAGTTAAATTGTCTTTAGTAATCTAATTGAATTCTCGAGGTTCGTTGTAGAAGCGAACAAGTCTATATACAAAGGAAATGGGAAGCTTATCGATGGAAGTATTCGCAGGCAATATCTATGGAAAGGAAAAAGAAGGCTGAAAACTTGTTTTATACCGTTGATGAAGTACGGAAAAACTACTGCCAAAAAGAATAAAAACACAAATTACAATTTAATTATTGAATAATAATAAATTGTTATAAATGACTTTAAAAGCTGTGAATATTAAATGTTAATTATTTACAATGTAAATATAAAACAGAAAAATCACAACGAAATTATAAATTGCAGTAGTAATTTCAAAAGTGATATATGGAAACAAATCACAAGTTACAAACTTGATATTAATTACTTTCGTCTGAAAATAAATGAATAATTTTACTAATTACTAGTTGCTAGTATGATAATTAAATGCACACTAGAAGAATCAGCATAAAATTCTGATTAAGCAGTATAAATTTGAACTCTCTATTCGAAGTAATATTTTGAAAAACGTTTTCAAATTTTCGAAAAGAGGTGAATTTTGATCTCAAACCACAGGTCAAAGGGATAGGTTCAAAACATGAAACCCTCAAAGAAAAAAAGATTGGAGTTTTGTGTTTTAAGAGATATTTAATTTGTGCACACTTCAAATAACTAAGAAGTTATGATAATTTAATGAAAACTAATAAATAAAAGATCCCAAGAAAAAATAGCCAAAATATTCTGCCGGCTCTCAAAATTTTAAAATCCTGTAAATTAAAAATTATATATACTAGGTTTATAAAACTAGGATAGATTCTAAACTATATGATAGGAAATGTATGTAGATACTTTCAGAATACAAATCGATCCACAAAGGTCAAAACAATGCATTTAAATTTTATGAATATTTTATTAGAATAATCGATTTGCATAACGAATATATATATATATATATATATATATATATAATATATACTATTAATATGTTGTTCTTGGAGCCAGTATATATATATATAAATATATATATATATAGATACATATACATATGTATATAGTAGAGAAGTATAAATATATATATTACTATATTATATATTATATATATAATATATATATATATATATAATATAATAAACTATAAATAATAATTATAATACCTTATAATATATATAGTATTAAATAGAATCTTATAAGTTAGATAATAAAAAATATAATGTACATACATAGTATAATAATCTAAATAACAATACGTAATTCTGATGTTTAAATTCATGATATATAATTATATTATAGTATAATATATAATATAGTATATATATATATATATATATATATATATATATATATATATATATAATTATACTAGTAATATGTTGTCCTTGGAGCCAGTAACTTATTTTCAGCAAGTCTTGAACCAAGTACCTGGGCTGACTCTTTTGATAGACCCAAATTTCTGGTCAAGTCGTTCAGTTGTGCTTGATTTAAATCTGAATTTGAAGCAAAATACGATGAAGACGGAATGAAGGGAATTGAGATTCCAGATGGTCTAAGAAGTGAGAGTTGAGAAGCGTTTTAAAGATCTTTGATAGAATACAAGTTAGAGCTATAATGCGATAGTTAGAAGAATCAGAGCGGCTTCCTTTTTTTCGGAATAGGTTGGACAGCTTCTAATGAGATTTTTTCAATGTTTAATATAGGAAATAAAGGACAAAAATGAGTGTTTCCTGAGTGAGTCAAAAATCTAAATCGTAACTGCATTCACGATTTTCCATCTGTTGATCTTTTTCATGCTACTTGAAATGAAATAGAAACATCATTTACCATCGAATAGAAAATTGCCCCATAACTTGCAAATTTCAAAGGTCTCAGGACAAAACCGAAGCTTTCAAATTCAAGGGAGTTAAAGTAAAGAAATTTTAAAATCCCACCCAAAAAAACGCAAATCAAACAACTTTTCGGTGATCGAACTTACGAGTATTTTGTACAAATCTATCGCTAAGTACAACATACAGAAGCTCTTAAAACAGTTGCAAGACCGATTTTTCAGATGTTAGTCTAATGGCGAGACATTCTATTTCTATCAAGCTGAAAATCGGTTGAAGGGTTAATCAAATTAAAAAAATGTGGAGAAACTATATATATAATATATATAATCACTATGGTTCTATGACTTGTGTTTAAGCAACGAAATTTAGCTCAAGTTTGACATTAAAGGTAAATAAGAACAATTTTAACTTTTATTTTTTATGCTAACGAAGAATCCTTCAACTATAATTATTAACTCTTGACAGTGAACCTTATTATAATATGACTTAGATTAGTACATGGATTTGTGTGTCCATTTCGAATTCAGATCAAAGTTCAGCTCTCAGAAATATAATATGTTAGAAGAATTATTTATTATGACTGTCTGCTAATTCATTCTAAAGGGTAGTTAGATGAAACCATTATGTCTGCCACTAAAACCATATAGTAGTTAGAATCACTATGGTCTTCCACTTAGGGTAGTTAGAAAACCATTATGGTCTGCCTCTAAGGGTAGTTAGAAAACCATTAATATGGTCTGTATTATTGTAATATATATCTAAATAAAAGTTTCTCAAATATAATTTGAACTGCATTGGAACCTTATAATTAAAATAAAGAATAGTAGAATCGTGTATTCTTTCGAATTTCAAATCAAAGTTCACGCTCTCGAAGATATATATGATCAGAAAATTATTAATTTTTGACTCGCCTCATTCTAATAATTCATTCTAGAAGGGTTCTCAATAAAATATGATGTTGGACTTGACATATAGAAATTAGAAGCACTATGGCTAGAAATTGTTTATAGCCGAAATTAGCTCAAGTCCACGTTTTATCTTTCAAGTTCAGTCCAAAAATAAAAGTTAGTTTATGAGAGTGTTAAGTTCAATTCTATAATTAGAAAGTAATTCTCAAATCTAATGTTGAATTATAACTAAAACTTTTATAAATATATTAGATTGTAATTTGTGCAGTTGAGTGTACTATCTAATTCAGATGCAAAGTTACGTTTCTCGAAATATTAATGTTTCAGAAGAATATTTCAATTTGCCTTCTCGTTTAAGCTATTTGTTCATTTAAAGGTCTCAATTAAAATGATGATGTCTGACTTGACATTAATAGTTAGAACATATGGTCCTATGACTTGTGTGTTAGCATCGAAATTTAGCTCAATTCCATTTTTTCAGAATATGTTTCATGAAACAGAACTTTAATCTTCGCCAATTAATGAAGAGTGCTGGTATGAAAAAGTTCAAAGTATCGTTGTTGATCCTGAAATGTGAACTAAAAATATATTAGTATAGTACGTGGTTGTGTGACTCGATTTCAGATAAAAGCACGCCTGAAATAATATATTTTCAGGAAGAATTATTTAATTTTTTGCGTCCTCTTGCTAATATTTCATTCTAAAGGGTATCAAATGATAAAATGATGATATCTGACTTACCATATAGTAAAGAAATAACTATGGTCTATGATCTTGTGTAACATCGAAATTATAGCTCAAGGGTCACGTTTTTATGTTAACAGGTCTTCAAAACAAAATTAAACTTATTTATTTCTGTTGTTGCAATCGAGTATTATCAAATTCTGAGTTCTTGGAGCTGTTCTCTGATACGGTCGGGTCACGCCGGCCCTGCATACATATACACATACCGTCAGCTGAGGTTCATTGTGGCAATTTTCGATATTTTTTTCACTACTAGCAGATGTCTTTTAAACTGAGCTCAAAACCAACTATCAATATTGATAGCCTAATCTGCCTTCTACATATTCCTGTGAAGATCAAATCTATAACTTTAATAACCGCTGTGTTATTTACATAAACATGTGTCACAGTAATCATCTCTCAATGCCTTTGTGCGAGTGTAATATTGGTAGCAAATGCATGGGGTTAAAAAAAGGTTTCAGAAAGTAACCCATAGAAACATACCTTTAAATAACCATACAGAACCTTTTTCTTCATAAAACAACTAATTTACCCAAATTAAATCATTTGTCACAAAGTCTCCCTCCCAGCACTGCATTTCGGGGAGGGGGATGGGGAGGGGGACTTTGTGATGGGTGTAATTTCGATAGTAAACGTTATCACAAAAGTGACCATGCAAATCTTAAATTTTTTACATTTATCACAACTCGAACAAACCTAACATTTTACAACATAGTGTTGGAGACAATGATTTCAACAATAATTGAGTCTTTTAGTAATTTAGTCACTGCACTAAGCTGTACAGGACAAAGTTTCCTGAAATATTTCAAACATTTAAAAAACAGCCTTTCACGAAGAGGTTGATGAAATATGGAACGATCTTATATCCACTTTTTTAACTTTATACTTTGAAATTTTTATCATCGTATAGCGGAAACCATTGGAGGTATTAAATAGACCAAGATTTAGGCTACTTTGTCGTCTCTCTTTATGCATGTGTTGAGAACTGTAAGAACCTGAAAGAGTGATTTTACATTTTAAAATTGCGTTTCATGGAAAGAGTATTAGGATTTCTTCGGATTTTTACTGTATGAGTAACAAGTCTCTAATTAATTTTTGTCAAAATGTGGATTAAAGTAAATTGATGGTGGTTCAAACATATAAATGACCATATCTCCTGAAATACAAGTCATTATAAGTATTTTACATTTTTAGAATGCCTTTCGGTGAGGAATATGTGTAGGTGTCTTCGAATTTAATAACGTGTATACCTTTGGCAGAGGCGTAAACTAACTCGACCCGCGACCCGCGTGCGGGTGGCCCACGCAGTAAAGGGCCCATATATTGCGCAAAGAGCAAACAAACGAAACAATAAAACATATGAAAAAACAACAAGTTACCAAAATAATATATATATATAAATCTAAATTAAGATATAATATTATATAATAAAATTAATTAATATCTATTAAATGCTAGAATATAAATATTTAATACTAAAAATATATAGTAATATAATATAATATATATATATAATATAATATATATATACTATACGTATATATTTATACTTAATAGTAAATATATAAAATATATAAATAATATATTTAATATCTAAAAAAAAAATTATTTATATATATATATAATATATATCATATTATAATCATATATATTATATAAGTATATATATTATATATATCTTATACTATATTATATATATATTATATAATAAATATATAAGTAAAACGAAACATCTCACCCGATTCTACAAGCTCTGAAAAAATTTGATGTTGATCGGACAAGTATAAAAAAAATCCCAATATTTTACTTTTATCAAACATTTGAATTTTGAAAAAGTGAAAAATGATAATTTTTTTTTACTATCAGGAATCGCTGCCCTCATCAGGCTGTTTATTAGTCGGCGAGAGCACATTATTTTACTTAGATAATTTTTGAGGATACTCAAAATAAAGTTTTTAAAAAATCCTTCAACATATTTTTTTTGAAAATTATTCGTCTCTAACCAAAAGAATAACAACTCAGGTAATATCACTATCCTCCTTTCATATCACAACACATGGGTTTTGGGTATAGGGGCGAAAAAGCCTACCTCTCCCCGACTACATATGCCCTTGAAATTTCATTCCACTTCGCCAGAACAGGAAAAAAAATAAAATACGCAATTTTCACTTCCAAAATCAAAAAAAGTGGTTGAGAAATCTGATCAACGACTGAGCCCAAATTTCAAAATTTGGAAAATACTTCCTGCCAAGATTAATGGACCCATCTAAGCATATTCCAAGTTTGAAGTATTTCGAAAAAAAAATCTGGAAGTTTAATTAAAAAAAAATGGTTAAAGACTTGTGGTTTAATTTTTATGAAAATTTAAAATTTCTACAGTCAATGTGGAAATACGTACCTACAAAACCACCCAATTAACAATTTTCTAGATGTAAAAAAAGCTACAGTGGGAGAGGAGAATGAGTAAGGAGGGCAGAAATCGGGCGGAGACTGTGATAATCCTGAATTTATGTCCATTTAGAGGAGGGGGGAGGTGAAAAGTAGATTTGGGCATGCTTTTAGAAACTAGTTAAAAATGTTGTGAAGGGAGGGTTTTATAACATAAGCAGGAGAACAGAGGTGGCCGGGAAAGGGAGCACTACAATGAAGAAAAAAACAAATAATTGAGGTATTAGATAACAAAAACATTAAATGATAAATGGAAAAATGCAGGAGAGAAAGTCAGCGGTATGAGTGGGAAGGAGAAGCTAAATATGCGAGGGAAATATTTCAGGACTGCCGGAGCTGACGGATATATAGAAACTGTTGCCAAACGGAGACAGGAAATACGATTCAGTTGTGCAGACTCATAATTTATATTTGAATGACTTAGAATGAGTTCTGTAAAAGGATATGATATAATGGGACTCTTTCAAAAATTCTGTATCGACAACAACTGGGAAAAAGTTAGTATGGATGTTATCAGTTGTAGAGCTACAGGACTCGGCGAGAGAGAGAGAGGAGAGGTGGAAAGAGAATAACAGAGAGAGAGACTGGTCTGCAAACAGAGTAACAGAGAAGACGCGATCAAAAACAATTAAAAAAATGTTTGTGTCCAATAGGTGGTCATCCAAGTATGATTGCTTACTAGCAAAAAAAAACAATTTCAAAAGTATTTCGCATTTCTTACTTCAAGTGAATTTGAGTAAGAATAAGGAAAGAAACGAAGCCCATCCCGCGAAGCAGTTAGAAATTTGAGTTTATTCTTCTGTCTTGTGTTTCAAAATAAAGTATGGAAAAGCATCAATGTTGTCTCAAAAATGGCTCAAAAATATTGCAAAGTCCGAATCCAGATCTTCAGAAAGCAACTTACCTATTGGGACAGCTCAAAAAATCAAAATATTAATGTGACTAGACACCAAATTTGAAGAATGTATAGAGAAACTATCAGAGTTGCGCAATGCATTGGGAACATTGAAGCGAAAAATTACTTCCAGACGTCAAATACAGATATAAGAAAAAGTTTGTGATGAGCTGTTTATCTGATGAAAATTAAGACCCATTTGAAGCTTTAGAATTAGGGTTTTCAATAAATATCTTGATAAACAGATAAATAATACTCGTTTCATTAGCATGAACATGAACATAGTTATTTTCATTTTTGCTCCTGTAGCATGCAAGCTGAACGAAATGAAAAGTCTGCAAGAAAGCACAAAACTGTGTAGAAAAACGATTTAGATTTATCTTACGGTTTAGAACAATTAATCACCTTCAAAACATTAATGACTACAAAAGATGAAATAGAAAAGTATGGTAATAAAAAAGGTTTAGCAAACTTTTTATTCGCAGAAAACAGCTGCTTAGCAAGTAGCTTTACCAGACTTGTGTACCAGCAGTTCAGTTGTATTGACGTTACCAGTAACATCTATAAAACACTGAAAGGTCGAAGTAGACGTTTCAAAGCTCAAATTAATAAAACTTTAAAGAACAATATGACACAAACAAGCCTAAGTGCATTGTGAGAGTTCTTAAACTTTGAAAATAAACATGGCTAAGTCTTTAAACTGTTGATGGTTAATAAAATTCATGCAAATGAGCCAAAGACGTTTTGGTAACTATAAAGCATCATCCTTTCGAATATTTTGACAGCCGAGAACAGATATTCACGAATTTTGCTAAGTTAACTCTTATTCTATAATTCTAAATAATATATATTATAATATATAAAGATAATATATAAAATATTAAAATAGTATTATATATGTTTATATATATATATATATAGTATATATATAATATATTATTTTAATATAACTTTATATAGTATAGTATATATATATATATATTATATATATAATATATATATAAATGATTATAATATATATGAAAGATGATAGTATAGATATAGATATAGTATATATAATAGATATATTATATATAGTATTAATATATATATATATAGATATATAGTATATATATATATATATATATATATCAATTAACTAGAATTGAACTCATTTTTTGGAGGAGGGGTTAAATTAGATATTTAAGTAAAATAGTAATAATTATATTTGGAAGCAGAATGTAAAAAGATGTTTTGAGAATTGATAAATTTTTATACAAAAAATGTCGAAAACCCTTAAACATAATTTTTCCCTTTTAAAGGACCATTTCATACATCATTTTACAACGTTTTCAAAAAGTCATTACTTTTTAGGCAAAAATCTGAAATTTCGTCCATAAAAGGAGACCAAATCTGATAAATAGCATATAAGCCAATTTATATATATATATATATTATAATATAGTATATTATATATAATATATATATATTATATATATAATATATATAATAATATATATATATATATATCATCCAAAGCGGCCCCATTTCTCACTTCGGGGCCCTATGACTCTTAGTTACGCCACTGCTTTGGAGTAACAGGCTCTTAATTATTTTTTTCCAAGCATTACATATAAGGATTTTTATCTTTACCGTTCAAACATAATACCATAGCTCCTAATAATACATCCGTATATAAGTGATTTGCCATTTTTGGAAACCTTCGTGTGAGGAGAATATGTATATGTCTTCGCGATTAATACCGTTATATTTTGGCAACAGGCTCTTAATCATTTTTGATCAAGAATTTTGAGAAATGTAAATTTTGGATTTTTGTTGGTTCAAACATATGAATACCATAGCTCCTGAAATACAAGTCATATAAAATTGATTGCCATTTATGGAAAACCTTTCGCGTGACGAATATTAGGTATTATACTTTTAATAGAAAACTAACAATCGGATGAAATAACGTCCCTTAATAACTTTTTGTCAAAATTTGATCGCCGATAAATAAGTCCAAACAATAAAAGAACATAGCTCTTGAAATACAAGTCATATAATAAGAATTTTACATTTTGTAGAACAGAGATTTCTGAGAACATTAGGATTCTTCGGATTTTTAATAGTTTATACCTTTGGAGTAACAGGCTCCTTAATTAATTTTTTTGTCAAAATTTGATAAAAGTTTATTTTGGTTTGTGTTCAAAGATGTGCATGCATAGCTCCTGAAAACAAGTCGCTTTCTATGATTTTTACATTTTTAAAGCCTTTCGTTGAGGAAAGTTTTAGGATTCTTGCGATTAATTTAAAGCTGTTATTACTTTTAGAGTAACAGGCCTTCTTATTAATTGTTGTCAAATTTTGGAAAAAAATGTAAATTTTTGGATTTTTTGTGCTTCAAACATATAAATGACCAAGACTCCTAAAATACAAGTCATATAAAAGTGACACATTTAGAATGCCTTTCGTGTGAGAAGTATTGCCATACCTTTTGTAAATAAATGTGCAACTTTTGCAGTAACAGGCTCTTAATTAATTTTGTCAAAATTTTGAGAAATGAGTAAATTTGGATTTTAGATTTTTAACATATAAATGACCATATCTCCTGAAATACAAGTCATATAAAAGTTAATTTACATTTAAATGCCTACGTGTGAGAAATTAGATGCTTCGGGGTTTTTAATGCTCTTATATTTTTGATACAGCTTCTTAATTAATTTTGTGCAGAAATTTTAAAAATAGTAAATTTTTGATTTTTGTGGTTTCAAAACAATATAATATGACCAAGCTCCTGAAAACAGTCGATATAAGTAGATTTTGGTAATTTTCAAAACTACATATTTAAAATATACATGCTTCGATTTTCAATACTTTAATAAGAAAAACAGTCCTTAATTTGTTTTTGTCAAAATTTTGAAAGAATGTAAAATTTTTGATTTGTGGTTCAAACATATAATATGACAAGCTCCTGAAATACAACATGGAGAAAGTAATTTTAGATATTTGTAGAGAGAGCCATTTAGTGGCGAGAGAGAAAAATAGTTATGTGCGGATTATAAATAGGTGTTATAACTTTTGGAGGAACAGGCTGTTAATTAATTTTTTTTGTCCCAAAATTTTGAAAAAAAACTAAATATTTTGGATTTTTTGGTTTCAAACATAACAATACCATATATACTTAACAGAATTTTGAATGAATTTACAATTTTAATAGTTCAAATACTGTAAAGAATATTTGCGAGGTCTGAACCTCCTAGTTATTCCATGAGTAACAGGATACTTAATAATTGTGTCAAAGAATTTTAGAAATGTAAATTGATTGAGTAATTGTGTTTCAAAGATAATAATGAAATGACCATAGCCTGAAATACGAAGTCATATAGAAGTAATTTTAGACATTATTAGAAGCCTTCGAGTGAGGAAATATAGGGAAGTCTTCGATGTTAATAGAGGGATATAACTTTGGGAGTAACAGGCTCTTAATTAATTTTCAATCATCAAATTTGAACCTAAATTTTTAATTTTGTGTTAAAGCAAAACAGGATTAAATACCATGACTCTGAAAAACAATCATAAAAATATAATTTTGTTACGATAAAACGCCTTTCGTGTGAGAAATATTAGAATGTCTTTCGAATTTTAATAGCTGTTATACTTTGGAGTAACAGCTCTAATTAATTTTGTTCACAAATTATATTATCTTAAATTTTTTATTTTGTGGCTTAAACATAAAATGACCATTCTCTATTATATAGTCAAATAAAAGTCATTTTACATTTATTAGAATGCTTCGTGTGAGGAATATTAGGATGTCTTCGGATTTTTATAGTAATCCACGGATTCTTAATAATATTTGTCAAAAATTTTGATAAATTAAATTTTTTGTTTTAAACAGGAATGTGACAGTTAGTATCCTGAAATATACAATTTACCATTATTATATTTTAGAATAGCTTACGTTGTATTTTATTAGGAATGTGCTTCAGGGGAATTTTAATAGCTGTGAGGTGATAACATTTTGGAGTAACAGGGTTGATTCTTTAAGTTAATTTTGTCAAAATTTTGAAAAATGTAAATTTTTGGATTTGTGTTCAAACATATAAACTGAACCATAGCTCTTGAAATTACAAGTCATATAAAAAGATTTTTACATTTTAGAATCGCCTTTCGTTGAAGAATATTAGGATGTCTCTGGATTTTTAAATAGCCTGTGAGTGATATTTATATGTTAGTGTGAGTTGAGATGGGTAGACAGGCTCTTAATTAATTTTGTGTTAAAGTAAAATTTTGAAAAATGTAAATTTTGATATATTATATATATTCCATAGCTCTTGATGAATACAAGTCAGAATAAAAGTAAGTTTACATTTCAGAATGCCTGTGATGGGAGTATAGATTGACTTCTTTTAATATGTTATAGACTTTTGGGAAAGTACAAGGAGCTCTAATATATTGTGAGTGCACATAATATCGAGAAAGCTAAATTATTGAGTTTCGTGAGTTCAACATATAGTATATATCTAGATACAATCATAATATATTATATATGATAGATCGTATGAGTAGATGAATATTAGAGTGATTTGGATTTATATGCTTGGGTTTCGATTAAGAGAGTAACAGGTCCTTAAATAATTTTGGTCAAAATTTTGAGAAATGTAACATTTTGATTTTTGGTATGGGATTCAAACATAAAGTTGGACCATAGGCTCCTATGAAGTAAATACTAGTGTGCGATATATAATATTTGCATTTTTGTGAAACCATGTGGATGGTGGAGATATATAGATGGTAAGATCGGATGATAATAGGCTGTATGAGTTAATTTGGAAGTAGGACAGCTTAATTGATTTTGTCAAATTGATTAATGTATATTTTGTTGAATTTTTGTGTCATATATCTATAAAAATGACCATATATTATATTTTAAAAGTGATTTTCTGCAATTTGTAGTGAGAAAGCCTTATCTGAGGAGAGAGGAGAATTGAAGGGAATGTCGAATGTATTAATAGCTAATGGAGACCGTTAACTATGGGAGTGTCTGAGGCATTAGAGAATAAGTTTGTCAAAAATTGTTTGAAAAAGAGATGAGTAGAAAGAGTTGGAATTGGTAGGTAGGTTCAAAAGAGATGAGAAAGAAGAACCATGCTCCTAAAAGACAAGAGACTATTAATGTGATTTTTAGCTTGTTGTTAGATGGTGCGTGTTGCATTCGGTTGGTGATAGATTAGTATATATTAGGAGTATGATGATGCGGAGAAGATTTGAGGATGTATGTCGTAGTATGAGTGCGTTTGGGGCAGAGACAGAACTCTTGAATAAGAATTGTAATTAGTCTATATATGATTGAAAAGTGTAGTATGTGATTGGAGTATTTGGTGGATGATGCAAACATGATAGAAGAGAATGACCAGTAACTCCGGAGATGAAAGTATATAGAGTATAAAAGTGAATTTTTACATTTTTAGAATGCTTTTCGTGTGAGGTGAAAGTATTAGGATTCTTCGGATTTTTAATAGCTGTTATACTTTTAGAATAACATTAATATATTATATATTTTGAAAAAATGTAAATTTTTGCGATATGTAGTGTTCAAACATAGATTAGAAATTGACTATACTCTAAACATACAAGTCTGATTTAGGAGTAATAGAATTTATTGTTGTAACCATTTTTGATAGAATGCGAGAAGACGATTTCGTTGAGAAAGTGGTAGGGATCGTATTAGATTTTTAGATTGTACGGTGAGGTGAGTAAGTGGTGTGGATTAAGTAAGCTCTGAAGATTAATTTTGTGTGCAATAGAGATAATGAGAATTTTGGGATGGGCGAAGGGCTATATATAGACCAGATATCCGGAGAGAATACAAGATCGAGAATAGGATATATATATATATATATGCAAGAAGATTGACACGTAGTTGTTTGCGGTGTAACAGATAGGTCTTAGTCTGATTGGTCGTAATGTTATTAAGAAATCTTTAGGAATCATAAATCCTTTGTACGACTAATAAAACAGGGCGTCCTAATCTTTAAAAATATTTAAGTGTGCAGTGTCTATATATTCCAAGACAGATTTATATTCGCCAACCTAATTGCCTGGTGGTAAACAATAGAAAAGTGACCATAGGACCTAACAGAACATTACACAGTTGTACGCATATTATAGTTATGTTTATTGGCCTCATTTGTATAGTGAAGCGGAAACCACACACCTTATTTTGCGATCACATGGAGTTAATAAAGTATAGATATCCTATTAGTTGTTTAATAAATTATACTATTGATATATCTCCTATATTGCTTATATATGACAGAGTGCATCTTTCTTATATAATAGTGTTGTTCGAGATTAGAAGACAAAAAGTGATGAGGAAAATTTATACATGCGGGTAGTATAGATGTAAAATATTGTTTTACTTAGATAAACACTTAGATAGGTAAATTTTGTACATATTATATATATATATTAATTATTACTCCGGGTCATTTGTTACTATGAAGATAGTGAACAAGTTGGAAGTTTATCTAGAATTGTCCTCAGTGCGATTGTGTGAAAGAATCATTTGAGTGTAGTTTCGGTCTTGTACTAAGTTGTTTTGTGTATCTGAATCGACGTGTGGTGCAAATAACTCTGTTTTTATAAGGATAACAAGTGGTTAATTTTTAAATCCATATATAGGGAAGTGTTAACTTATTTTTTTGAAGTTCTTAAGAGGTTTTAAATTTAGAAAAAACTATTATTTTTTATTTTATCGAGTTGTAGTTCAACAATTTTTTTTGTAGATACAGGGAAAAGAATGTTGCATGAATATAAACAATAATATGCAAAACGAATATTCAAAAGTATTATATATCTATTTATTTAACCTATAGCTTTATTTAACTTATTTGTTAATAACTACTTGCGTGAGGTAGCATAAATCATTATTTTAAAATTTGCGAGATTCACAACAAGATTTTTTGGGCGAGGAAATAAAAGTAATATATTGGTAGTTACTAAATTGACAACTACATAGAGGCAATGGAAGCTGACAAGCAACTAAATAACAAATATACTATTGTTTGAGAATGATAAATAGAAATGCGTTAAATCAACAGAATATATGACATACAGTATTGAGGAAATCACATAGGAGTACCTTCAGCGAATATTTATAAAAAACTGTTCAGGAGTGGCAGTTGCGTGTGCTACAGCTAACTGGCTATTTGTAATTTTTTTCCAAAATTTGAGAAATTGAATTTTGATTTTTTGTGGTTTCAAACATAAAACTTATGAGTCACGATCTGCCTCAACAACATTGACACTTTCTAGTTCATTAAAAGTAGAGTTTGCCGAGCATTTTTCTAGCAAATCGCCTTTTCGGTAGTTGACTAATTCAAGAAGATATCTTGTCGACAGAATCTTCGACCAGAAATATTTATAATAAACTGAATATACCTTTTAAGTATCAGTAAAGATAATAAATTATTTGTCAAAAATATTGTAATAATAATGTTAAATTTTTTAATATTTTTGTTTCAAAACATAAATTGACACATACTTCACTATGAAAACTAATATGTTACCTATAAGTTGAAATTATTTGTCTCAATTTGGTGAAAACCTTTTTTTATTTTTAGATAATTATTATGTGATGAGGCTTAACGTATATAATTTTTAATACCTGTATACTTTTTGTTTAATATAATATATAAAGTTAAGAAATAACTTTATTAATTAAATTTTTGTTAATAATTTATTTTTATAATATAGTATATTTTGGGTAAGTTTTGTTTTGCATAGAATGTTGTTGCAAATGATGAAATTATCAAAGTCAGGATAATAAGTTGTAAGTGATTGATTGTCTATATATAATAATTATATGTGAGAAAATATATTTCATATATTATATTTAATTATATATATTAATATATATATGATATATAATTAAGGTAATAATTTTAGATAATGTCTTCGGTATATTTTTAAAATTAAGCTATTAGTTAATAGTTATTGTATAACTTAAACATGGCTCTTAAATAATTTTTGTCAAAAAATTTTTAAAAATTATAATATTATTTTATGTAGTAATTTTTGTGGTTTCAAATCATATATAAATATCTCATCATATTAGACCTCTTTTGATATTAAATACAAGTATATTATTATAAATGATTATGTTTATCAGTTTTAGAATGTCGTACTTATTCGTATGAGAAATTTAAGGAGTACTTCGTAATCATTTTTAATAGCTTTGATTACTTTTTGTATATAAGTAAATACTAGTGTCATCTTATATTAAATTTTTGATCATATAAA
>JABUQX010069920.1:65000-74954 GCA_015478945.1 Trachelipus rathkii | reverse complement strand
AGAGGTTAGCAAATGACTTCTACGAGCAGGTAACTTCATGTTGTTGGATTTAATTAATAAGTGACCTTCGCTTTAGTTGGGCACAGTCTTGATTAAAGCAATAGTGTATCATAGTTAAGAAAAATACTTGCAAAGATCTGAATTCAATATTTAGATGGTATTGGGAGTCTATTAAGGTGATCAAATAACTTTATGCAAGAATGGATTTCATCCTATTATTATGAATTACGAAGTACACAAGACCTAGCAATTCATTGAGAGTATATTGACCTTAGAAAATAAAAATTTAAAAATAACCAAATATAAAACGTAATAATGCCAGACACATTTTTATACTCACAGTACAATACCAACGTTCTGTGTTAAATGCAATGAGTTGAACAATGTGGAGATTAATTCTTTCTTAGATACATTTCGAAGTTTCACATACTGAAGTCACAAAAATTATTAATGTTATTATTATCATATAAAATTTTATGATAGATGTAATTTTCAATGCAATAAAAAAAAGATTGCAATTTATTAATTTAAATAAGAAATAAACAATTTCTTTGCTATAAATAAACTCATCTACCAACTGCTACTATAAAAATAAATGGAAAATATATTTTATTACTTAATAAAAATTTGTCTAGTTTCTTTAAACAAACAACAACAACAATTATAAAACTACGTCCTTTTTCCGTTAAACAAAGATATGATACTCGGGAAGTGACAACCAAAGTCAATATACAACGTAAATTGCGTACATTCTCCAATTGATCGGGATTCCAATTCGGGCGTTTATGTATATTGGTAGTGCGACTTATTTTGATCTTTTCACAATTTGGTCGTAATAAGGTATTAAGTACACCTGATGATTATGTACTGATAGATACTGAACGTATTATGTACATCAGAGGTAAACACTACTCATTGAATCTGATAATTATTAAGGGTTAGTGACACTAAAATAGTAAAATTCCTATTCCTCCAAGAGTAGACAGGAGGTGCCAAATTGCAAATAATATTGACTCTGACTCTCTACCAATTTATATCATTTGTTTTTATTTATAATTATGTATATAATATTGTAGGATTAATTATTTAATAATCATTATAATTAT
Source organism: Trachelipus rathkii (assembly GCA_015478945.1). Classification (NCBI taxonomy): domain Eukaryota; kingdom Metazoa; phylum Arthropoda; class Malacostraca; order Isopoda; family Trachelipodidae; genus Trachelipus; species Trachelipus rathkii. Next base: position 73,848 of record JABUQX010069920.1, on the reverse strand, counting down.
ATTAAATAATAATGATATGAGTGATGAATTATAAAACATATTAAGTTTTAAATTATATTTAAATATGACGCATTCTATCTATTGGATCTAGTATAAACACTGAATAATCTGTTATAGTAATTATAATCGAGTACATCTTCTTATCATTAAGAAATAGAGTATATTGATCGAATTTCCTGGATGATACGAAGATCGGTTATGAGAGCCCGTAAAGCAATCGACTGCTCCTGTTAAGTGTTATAATCACAATATCTGAGAGAACGTGTAATTTAAAGGGTGCTCAGGATGATATATCGCTCATAATATGGGTTATTCTCAATTTAATAGTTTCGCGACAATTAATGTAGTATTATATAATAAACTATAAGTAATGTTTAAGACACACTGGCAATAATATAAGCACTATAGTCGCAAAACTGTAGTGTTTATTAAAAAATCCTCATATCAAACGACAATTTATCAGTTTAAGTAACTCTATTTTATCATGAAGTCACTTGCCCATATATATAAGAATTTGTATTCTGAATTGTAGCTGCCTAAGAATTCGTCGATCACCCTCGACATCGATCCCTAGTCGGCGGGTGCCTTATCGCCGCCCCTGAATTCCTGACCGAGGCGGTGAAAATCGAAAGCAAAGAGAAAGAAAACGCAAAGTAGATCACGGAGCTCTAAAATTAGAATGAAAAATAATTGCTTAATAAATGTTTCTTTGTTTCCTGCAAAGTAAAGTGATGACTTTACCTCTGTCTGAAGATTCTTGATGTATGGGCGTCGTCGCCGAGTAGGCTCAGATACATAATGGGCAGGGAAGTTCATTGACTCGGGTTATGCGGAAGACTCAATAGACGAAAAATCAAGATAAATATATATATTATATATATTTTGATTAATAATATAAAAATATATTATATAATTTTACGTCTCACCTGAGACTATAAATTATTATATATATATTTTTACCCTTACCACTACGTATACATACTCACCATATATATTATTTATATTATGTATTATATATATATATATTAATATATGACATAGCCACTCTTAATTTAAATACCATTATGAATAATAGTGGAGGTGAAGCTTTGAGATATAAAGTTATTTTAAAAACTTTAATAAAAATAAACATTTTAACTAAAGTTTTTTAATCATACTATCTTGAGTGCGTTCCCACCACTATTATAATCATTACAAAATAAGGTTATATGAGTAGGGGAGATGTTTTTTGTCTGTGTTATACTTAAATTAAAAAAAAAAATATATATATATATATATATATATATATATATATATATATATATATATATTAAAATCATATTGAATGTTTATAAGGGCATATTATAATATATAAATCTAATATAATAATAAATATATTATAAAATAAATATATAAATAATATTTATAAATTAATTAATAATATTATAATATAATATTTCCTATATTATATAATATATATATTATATATATATATCTATATATAATATATATTATATATTAACTATATATTTTAATCCCAGATATATTAATATACATATTAATACTCCTTATATAACACATAAACAACATAAACAAAAGGAAAATATATGAAGCATTTTGTACACACAATATCCCTAATTAAAATCAATGCTTTGGGGACTAAAAATTCGATAGTTTACAAAATGCAATAATGCACAGCTTACCTTTCTACAAAGGACTTTTAAACTAACAAGCTGAAAATTAAGTTCACAAAAAAACGACAAGCAGTTTTCTAATTACTTGAAAAGGCTCCAGAGGATAGGAGCGAAATCTAGTTCCGCCTAAGGATTATGTAAAAGTTTTTAGCAGTTTTGAAGATAATGTTTTCGTGAAGGTAAATAAAGTGTAATTTTCTCTCAAACTTTGGTTAACCAAGGAGTTTCGAAATATATACTAGGATATTAATCATAGATATGTATATATAGTATTAATAATAATATATTAATTAAAATTTATTATTTTTATTATTATATTTATTTTTATTTATTATTTATTTATTATAGTATATTTATTATTATTATTTATATTATTATTTATATTATATTATTTATATATTTTTTATTATTATTATTTATTTATTAATTTTTTTATATATTAGATATATATATATATATAAATATATATAGATATATATATTAATATTTTATATATATATATATATATATTATATATTTATAATAATATATATATTATATAATATAATATATTATATATATATATACTGTAATATATATATATATTAATATATATATATATATATACCTATATTATATATATATATATATATATATATATATATATATCAGTGAAGAAATTTCGGAGGAGACAATTAAGGGAGGCAGTGCCTCCTGCATAAATTGAGAATAGTAAAGATCAGAGAGAAGACCTCACTTGCTTACTTTATTTCGATAATATATACTTATATTTAATTTTGATTGACGTAAAAAATAAAATATTGATCAAATTCGCTTAAAGGTATACATGGGAAGTTAGGAAAACATTGTGATTGACGTTTTGTAACATTAAAATACAGAGTCTAAAGTAAACATGAATGGAATAATAAAACAAGTTTAAAAAGACACATTTTAAAATCTTCTATCCTCCCCTTGAGGTAAAAGACTCAAATGAAATGCGGCATTCTATTTGTGAGAAGCCATTTGACGTGTACAATCACAGAGAGACGAACAGCCTAAAGGGAGGCAAGCGATGGAGTCGAATGCAAATTTCACATTCCAAATTCCATAGAAAGGAGGCCCAATGGAAATGGAACAAATGTTTTATGACTTTAGTATATATATATATATATATATTATATTATATATAACATAAATTACTCATATATTATATATATATATTATATAAATATATATATATAGATATACATAATATTTAATAATATATATATATATATATTATATATATAAATATATATTAGGTATACATAAATATTATATATATATATATATATTATATATATATATATAATAATATAATATAATAATTTCCGAAATATAGTTCAATAGTGTGTCAAACTATTTGTAATAGGGATAAAACACATTATTTAAAAATATATAATATTTAATTAATAATATATATAATATAATATATATATAATAATATATATATACGGTATATTAATATATATATATTAATATATATATAATATATATATAATATATATATATAAATTAATATTATAATATAATAATACTATATATATTATATTTGATATATATTAATATATATATAATATATAAAATATAATAAGATAAATATAAGATATTATATATAATATATATGCGTGAGTTTAGAGAAAACATAGCAATTACCTCTATCAGTAACTAAAGGACCTAAAATCTTATTCGATGGTTGATAAAGCTGAGGAGTTTTCGGTTTTGACATTTGTGCTTACATACCGTAAGAAACGCTTGCACAGTTTTAGCACGATTTTCGTGTGAAATCGAACACGACGGCTGCGAATGTTTACTTTATTTATTACAACAATTGAACAGCTGTTGTAATTGGAACCATTTGGGCGGGATTTAAAACAAAGCAAATAAAAAATAACAAATAGTTTATATTGCAAATTATTAATCGACTATTGTGATCGAGTTCAACGATTTGGAAGAAATAGATTTAAAGCCGTTTTTATTGAATGAAACATCGTCAGATGTCGCAAATTCAAATGGGCCTACCACGTAGTGAAAACAATCAAAACATTATCATTTGATTTCTTTACAAATACTTCAAACATGAAAAAATATGAATGCCACACAAATATTTGGCACAATTTTATTTTTAAAGCCGTTACTTACAAACCTTCCTTTTCCATTGTATAAAACAAAAAACAAAAGAAATTAAATATAATTTCCTGCTTGCTTCCTCCCGACATTTGATTTGCTTCCATTTTTTTAGTAAGTACGTCCTAAATTCACTAAGCTCTGGAAATAACAACCTTACATAATTAAGGAAATTCCGTACGTTTTGTAAGCATTTCTTACGATTTTGTGCTAAATTTGACAAAGCGAACGCAAACTTAATCATTTTTTACCGTTTGTAATGACAAAAACGAAAACGCGTCTATTCTCCGACTTACTCAAACCATTACATCACTTAAATCATTCATAGACTCATCAAGTGACAATACTTTCCGACACTCACCAAGATTCCTCGACTTCCAAAAGGGAAAATAACTTCTCGATGTATTTTGTGTGAAAAATGAGAACTGGGTCGTCTTCTGTCAAAGGTCCTTTCAGAAGTTCGTTGAAAAGGTAAAGCCAATTGATCTTGAGGAAAGAAAAAAGATTACTTTCCAGTTTTTTCACTACCACCTTTGAATAATAATAGCAAGAAATACTACTACTACTACTACTACTACTACTACTACTACTACACTTACTAGCGTCTTAACAACGGTAAAGTAACTAACACTAACTACAAAACAACAACAACAACAGCAACTAACTACTACAAATACACTCCCTACTACTACTGAAGATCTGGTATTTAATCGTTACCTACTAACATACTGACTAACAACTTACTACTACTATACTACTACTAATAATAATAATAATAATAATAATAATAATAATAATAATAATAATAATAATAATAATAATAATAATAATAATAATAATTATAATAAAAATTAATATTTAATAATAATAAAATAATTATAATAATAATAATAATAATTAATAATAATAATAATAATAATAATAATAATAATAATTAATTAATAATAATAATAAAATAATAAATAATAATAATATAAATAATATAATAAAATTTAAATAATAATATAATAATATAATAATATAATAATTAATAATAATAATAATAATAATAATAATAATAATATAATAATAATAATAATTATTAATTATAAAACTATAATTAAAAGTTTATTTATAAATTATAATAATAATAATATAAAATAATAATAATAATAATAATAATACATAATATAATAATAATAATAATAATAATATATAATAATCATAATAAATAATAATAATTAAATAATAATAATATATAATTAATTAATTGATGCTCGATCAAAAATAATTAATAATTTTGTAACATCAGAGATTAATATATTTCAATATTATTTAAATAAGCTAGCATTGGTAAAATTGCATTGATACTGATAGTACTAATCATTCATCATTAATCAATTATAATTATAAATTATAAGTTATAACCTTATATTATAATTTTATAATTAAATTAATAACAAAATAATAATAATAATAATAAATAATAATAAATAATAATTAAATAATAAATATTAATAATAATAATAATAATAATAATAATAAAAATAATAATTAATAATAATATTAAATAATAATAAGAATATAATAATAATAAATAATAATAAAATAATAATAATAATAATAATAATAATAATATAATAATAATAATCATAATAATAATAATAATAAATTAATAATAATATAATAAAATATAATAATAACATTTTATATCAGCAAAATGTTCAGATTTTTCTTACAGGATCGAATCCCATTGGACCTTAGTACGTAATTACAACAGCCTTCTTTGTTTGAGTTTTATTACTGATGGTGAAAGAGTATGAAGACTTCGTCTTCTTTAGGCATGAATTCATACAAAAATTTTCTTTTCCTGCCTCGTTGGTTCACGGGCATAAAAATAAATAAGATATTTATTAATTATAGATATAGATATAAATTTCAATTACAGAAACATTTAATTATATTTTAATAAGAGATATATTTAATAATGAAAAAATACATAATATACTATATAATAATATATATATATATTTTATGACTCATTCCACCAACAAGAGGAAATAAATGTTCAAGCAAAATGACAAATACATTAAAAATAATCAAACTATTAAATAAATAACAAATAAATAATAATGGTATAATAAATTAAATAATATAATAAATAAATAATATAAATTCCGTTCATTATTGTTTATTTCATTGTAGAACGAACTCAAAATATTTTCAAATAATTTTTTTTTTTTTAATGTATTTTTGCTTTCTCATCTTTAAAAAATATTTTAAAGAAAAAAAATTCAACAGCAAAAAAAAATTGTATTTTAATAGTAAAAAAGAAAATTTTTATTTTTCATTTTAGATAATAATAATATAATAATAATAAATAATAATATAATAATAAATAATATAATAATAATAATAATAATTAATAATAATAATAATAATAATAATAATAATAATAATAATAATAATAATAATAATAATAATAATAATAATAGAGACCGCAGTAATGCCAATTATGTCACAATAAGAATAACTCTTATGATGACAGTGATGAAGATAGATATATTTAAGTATGCTTTTCATTTTACCTTTTTGAGTTCGGTGATAAAGTTGAGAATCCTGGCGAAGGTTTGTTCCTGCAAATTACGTAGATCCTCATAGTATTAGATGTTGGAAGACGCACTCCCACACTCACGGCGCTTTGTGTATCCCAAAGAACATTTAAAAAAAGTACTGTTGTAGAAGAGAGTATATGAGTTTAGATCTCAGTGTTGTCTGTATTAATAGTTCCTTCACTACGGATCCGTATATTATTAGTAGTAGTATTTAAGTCAGTCGAATAAATTAACAGAGGAGTGAAGATAGAAAGTAGTAATATATAATAGGGTAACTAACTTTGAGTATCCTCACTAAGTATGAGCTTATATGGATATAGTTTACGTCGTTAAAGATGATTTGAGGTGGTCGAAAAATATATATTATTATATATATATATATATATATATACATTTATATATATATTCGAGGATAGTCGCAGAGCTAACCTGGATATAGTAATATATAGCTATTCGGGTGGCCACTCTCACCTTGCTCTTGAAGGAAGTAATTGTTTTAGTGAATGTAAAATTGTAAATTTTTTAAACTTATCATAGGTAACTGTTATATATTTTTATGGAAAAAAAATTCTGTGTAAAATTTGCAAATCATTCTGTCAAATGGAAAGGGATCCTTGGGAACTTTAAATCAGTGAGGAGAAGCACAGAAAAAAATAAATTATATATGTATTATCAAGCTAAATATAAAATTATATGGAAGTACTTCAGACAATGACTAGCAAGTCATTAAATAAATAAGAATACAAACTAGCCGAGCCGTATCCCAAGAGTGACGCCATTACCCAATCACGTTTAACTGAGAGACTTACTACAGAGCTTTATCGAAAAAGAAGGGAAACGGCAGATGTTTTGTCTCACAAGGACAATACAATTTTCTCTTGGAATTTCGGAACGATTTGGACAACAAATTGTTCATTTGTTCAACAACATCTTGACTGAATGTCATCTGTTCGTGTTAGGTGAGAAAACATATTTACTCTTTATTAACTAGCATAATAATAGGAAACATTGGATGTAAATTGCCATCAAATAATGTAAGTTTTAAGTGTATTATTATTATTCAATCTTGGTGTAGTAAAGTTAACTTTACGTGAAAGTGCCAGACAAGCTTTGCAGGAGGTGTTTTTTTTTGCGGGGGGGGGGGGGGGGGAAGCCAGAATTTTTTATCAGGGGGGGGGAAAAACTGCATCCGAAAATTAGAAGCCTTTACTAAAAAGACATGGAGAGCAAATGCCCAAACCACTCTTTTAAGCACGTTTATTCAAAGAAAAAGGAAGCAAATTTTGAAGTGAAACTCGAGGGTCTGTTTGATATTGCACACGCAAACGCTTTTGACATGATTATTATTGAAGAGGATAAGCAGTGTTTGATTAATCAAAGTTGGTGATCGTGAACATGAAATATTACGTAAGTAATGTATTAAAAAAATCCACTAATTCATTACTGATATATTTTGCACATTTATGTTGTTTTATTTGATGTTGTTGTATCACTGAATTCCTATCCTCTAGCAACAGTTTAGAATCAGATTCTATTGTAGTACAGATTTCATTCACTGATAATATTGTGCTAAAATATCCTCTTCCACAAGATATGGAAATATCACAAGAGCCAAAAAGGAAGAGAGGACTCCGTAAACTATGACTACTAAGCTGGCTTCTGCCTTAGATAAATGTAAAATTAGTGATAGAGATGCAGTTCATATTCTGATTGCTACAACCGAGGCATTGGATCATAATGTCGATGATATTGTCATCAAAAGGTCATCTATTCACATTTTTAGAGAAAAAACTCAAAGAAAGGGCAACTGAAATATAGGAGCACTTCAAGGACATCAAATTGGAAGCTGATGTTGTGCATTGGGATGGTAAAATACTACCAGCGTTAACAGGCAAAGAGACAGTGCATATACTTCCTGTGATTATTTCGAATGACAATGCTGTACAATTTCTTGGAGTATCTGTGTTACAATCTGGAATTGGAAAAGAGCAGGCATATGTTGTTTATAAACTCTTGCTGAATGGAGTCTCCAGAAATATGTTAAATCATTGGTTTTCGGTAAGACCGTACGACAACAACGAACACTGGAGGTTTTAGAGGTGAAGCATTTTGATAGAAATATATTTTAGAAAAAGATCTCAATTTACCTTTTAAACATCACAAATATGAAATTATTCTTAGAAAAAGATGAGTAGCATTAGAGGTTCTACTGTATTAATCAATAAAAGATTTTAAAACGCGTGGTCTGGAATCAATGTTCATAATTCCCTACCAGGGACTGAAAGCGAAAAAGTTAAGGAACATCTTGAATCAAGGCGTTGTGTCTTAAATTCTTGGCTTTGTTAGACATACTTTGAGGAAAAAGCAACCTAGAAAGGATTAGAGGGATTTTCTAGAATTAACAGCAATTTTCCTTGGCGAAGCACTACCTTGTGG
>JABUQX010069920.1:45000-60000 GCA_015478945.1 Trachelipus rathkii | reverse complement strand
ACACCTTTGAAATATGTGGGATCAGGGCAAATCACCTGTAGTTTTTACAGTCGGATTTATCACCCTTCTTGTATATAGGACACAATACAGATATATTACAGTCTTCCGGTGTTTTTCCCTCGTTCCAGCACCTATTCATTACCTCCGTCATTCACAAAACACCCCCTTCACCAGCTCCTCTCAATTATGTGTTTGTGTGTTTGTACACGTGTTTTAATGGGATGGGTTTCCTCATGTGATTTACTGCCTTGCTGATTAACTGATTGCCTGATTTAGAATGATGAAACACATAGGAAGATTGTTTTTGTTTTGTTTGAACCTGTGTTTGTGTTTTCATGCTTGGGTGAGGGAGTTGGAGTTGGAGTATGAGTTTGTATTTGTATTTGTATTTGTATTTGTATTTGTATTTGTATTTGTATTTGTATTTGTATTTGTATTAGTATTTGTTTTTGTATTTGTTTGGGTATGAGTGGTGATTCAATGGTTTAGGTATAATGAATTTAAGAATTTTATATAAGAAATAGCGTGTTTGAATGTTTATGTAAATATGTTTGTATGTTTGTAAGCTTTGTGTAGATGCTTTCGTATGTGTTTCAAAGTTTTAGGTACATAAAATTTAAGAATTTGAAATAAAATATTGTGTTTGGATGTTTATGCGTATGTTTGTATGTAGGTATTTTCGTATATGTTTGAATGTTTATGCGTATGTTTGTATGTAGGTATTTTCGTATATGTTTGAAGGGGTGTGCGTGTGCGTGTGCGTGTGCGTGTGCGTGTGCGTGTGCTTGTTTGTGTGCTTCTGTGTGCGCTTTCGAGTGTTTGCTGGCTTGTGTGAAGCTGGGTGCTGGGTGCTGGGTGGTGTTTTACTGAATAATAATAATAATAATAATAATAATAATAATAATAATAATAAAATAATAATAATAATAATAATAATAATAATAATAATAATAATAATAATTAGGATCCGACTTAAATCTATTGATATTCATTGGAAGTGTCCGGAATTTGGAGAGTTAAAATGAGCAAATAAATTTATTCAAATAAAAATAAGTAGAATTAATCCTTTCAGAAAATTGTGTGAGTGTATATCCATCTCATATATGGAACGTTTACACCAAAGAAAACTAGAAAAATCTGCAAAGCAGAGAAAGCTACTTGTGAGAGGTAAATAAATTCCCGATGCGCCTCTGACACTTGTTTTCAGATTGCTTTTAAAATGAGATATTTACGCGAGGAAATGTAATTCCAAATTTTTATTTTTATTTTAGTTTAGTGGACTAAGAGCGATTGATATATATATATATATATATATATATATATATATAATATATATATATATTATATATATATATATATATTATATATTATATATATATATATATATATATAATCTTCTTCTTCATTCTTCTATTTTCCAAGAATGGGAGTAAGGTGCGTTACATGCATCGGAAAGAAAAGGCAAGTAGAAATAACATTCAATAAGTCGAAAGAAAAGAACAAGCCCAGCCTTACGTCTAACTTACTTGTAACATTAATTAGTTGGAAAAATAATCGCAGTCAGAAATCCACCTTAGAGCTTCATTGGACCACGAGATGAACCCTCACTATGGTAGATTGTCCATGTAAGGTTCATCCCTTGGCCTTAGGTGGGCCACAACTATACCCCTCACATCCACCGCCATTTACTCCTGTTATATTACACCTTTCTTCTCGCCTCTATCAAACTCACATTTCTCTTCCTTCAGACATTCCTTTACTGACTCATCCATTTTTCTTCGGGTCTCCCAGCCGGTCTTCCCAACACATCGCCACTATACATCCGCTCTAACCAACAGACTATCATTCATCTTTCCATATGACCAAACTGACCAAACCATTTACTTTCATTTATTCTCTTCCATACACTCACCCTTCTTCCGCACACAACTCTCTAAGACGTTCATTCTCATTTTATCAATTTTCTCACACTTAAACACCCGCCTAAGATTGTCCACCTGAACACATTGAACTTCTAGATCTATACTTCTTATATTGCAGACCATAGTGCAACTACGTTTACAAAATAACAGATAAACGCAACATACCCTCATGTAAGACCCCTAGACACTCAAACTTAGTCCCTTTACCATTCACCAACCGATTAAATTGGACTTAGCACCTTTCCTGCCATTCACCTTCTACTACAATCTGCATCGTCCGTTCCCCTCTCATCCAACATATACCTAAATATTTTAAACTAGACACTTGTTCCAGCTTCACAAATCTGGCATAACTTCACACTGAGGACTGTCCTCACTTACAACACATAAAACCTACTCTTATACCGTTTACTTTTAAACCTCCTTTTACGACACCGCTGGCAAATTCATATACCAATCCTCTCCAACTCTCATCAGATTCACCGCACAAAACAAAATCCGCATGTAATAAGTAAGGAACCCTCACTCTCTTCCATTCTCAATAATTCTAACACATTTCCCTACCTCCCCACCCGAATCTATTCATAACCCATCCATATACAAATGAATAAACCAAGGAGACATAACACACCTGTGCCTCAATCCGCTATTAATACTAAACCAATCACTTTTGAACCATTTATTCTTACACACGCTTCCACTATCGTCAACATACTTTTGATTTCATTCAGAAGCCTACCACCAACACCATATATCACTAACAGTTGCCTAAAGTTTCCCTATTAACCCTATATACGCCTGTTGCAATCCATAAACTAAATACAATTTATTCTTCTTCTCCCTCATTTTCTCAATCCATTGTTTCAATGTAAAGATTGATCCACACATCCTCTACACTCTAAACGCACTTTGTTCTTCACCAATCAGTACTTCAGTCACTCGACGCATCTTTAGCAAAATACCAGCATATACCTTCCTACAACACTCAATTACTATTTACCCTAAATTTCTACAGTTTCCTTTCTCCTTACCCTTATAAAAGGCGTACTATTACCGCCTTCTCTTCCATCCCTTGGAACTATCCCTCCATAAACGCTTTTCATATCATATCAATCACCATCTCGCCTCCGCTTTTGATCATTCACCAATAATTATCATCTATACCTGCAGATTTACCATCTTCAACTTTCGCCTCTACCCATTACCTCCTCCTACTAATAACCTCATCCCCAAAAATACCTATTCCTTCTATTGCACCATCAACCCACACACATTCATTACCACCTCTTCATTACTGGTTAATATGGTGCAGAATTTTCGAAGTGTTCTTCGCACTCCCCTCACCATCCATTTCATCAGTTACAAAAGCACATCCCTATTCATTATTCTGAAGCAGGTTCCCTTATTCTCATTCTTACCTTTCGCGCTTTATTTCCGGAAGGCTTCCTATTCCCTTTTAAGTCCCATTCATCCTCCTTACAATGTTCATTTAACCTTTTTTCTTTCTACGTAGCAACTTTTAGTTATATTGCTTTTTCCCTCCTTAGTTATTAAATGCCCAAGCATCTTCTTTGAGACTTCATCATTTGCTTTAGTACATTCAACCGCGCTTCTCTTTACTTATATATATACTTATATATATATATATATATATATATATATACTATATATAATATATATATATATTATATAATATATAATATTATATATATATATATATATATTATATATATATATATATATAATAGTATATATATATATATATATATATATATAATATATATATTTAATATATAATATATATATATATATATATTATATATATATATATAATATATATATATATATATATATATTATATAATATTTATATATATATATACTGTATGTATATACTATATATATATAATATATATATATAGTTATATATATAATATATATATATATATATATATATATTATATATATATATATATATATATATATATATATATATATATTAATAAGAGAGAAAGGTTTGTGCTTAGAGGTTTTAAGGCTGATATTATAGGTGTGTGGAAGATCGGGTGAAGGAGGTTAACAGAGGAAACAAGTTATTGGAGTATTAAAATCAACCTGTTTCCACTGTCCCAATTAAGGAATAGAAAAAGATCAGAAATTAAATGTTTTAATGTCACCTCTTTACTAAACGTCTGTTATTTGCTATTATTCAAAACAAAAAGAGACATTGTGCAAACATGGAGATTATAGAATAAAAGGACATGAAAAGAGTATATTTTCAGTATAAAGTTTGGGTAGCCAATTGTTTAAGTATATTCAGTATAATTAAGACATTGTGGAGCGATGCTGTTACAAAATTCACCACTATAGAACCACGCACTATGTCGGCGTCACCCGCGAGTCCTTTTACCGCGCTTTCATCATATTTTCTTCCAAAACTTTCAACGCAGATGTGTGCTGCTGTATTTTAAGTTTTCTTATATTAAATGGCTGCCAAATAAATATTTCTATAAGGAAACTAGAAATACTGTAGCACACATCTACGTTGAAAGCTTCGGAAGAAAAAAGGATGAAAGCGCGGTAAAAGGACTTGCTGGTGACGCCGACACAGTGCGTGATTCTATAGTGGTGGATTTGGTGACAGCGTAGCTCCACAACATAAATAAGTAACTTAGGTAGTCTAATTGTAGATTAACAAGAGAGTCGAAGGCAAAAGGAGAATCTATAATGCAGAAAATTCGGAAGATTTCATATGGGTTACATATAAATAGCATCTGCGTTTGAATTGAAATTAAGAAGGATATAGTAGGAACAAATTCTAAAATAAATATTTGGTATTTGAAATTTTTTATTTTTTTTTTTTTGGAAGAATAAGAAAGTTAAATTTATATTATGGGATAAACAAAAATATAATATAATAATATAATAATAATAATAATAATAATAATAATAATAATAATAATAATAATAATAATAATAATAATAATAATAATAATAATAATAATAATAATAATTTCCACTAAAAAGTTAATACATAAAAGATTCTGACTTGCCTTCCAAAATTTCGTCCGTGGCAGCAGGCATTTCGTTCAAATTAGAAGCGTAAAAGAGAGTGTCTTCGCTGTTCAAGCGGAATTCATTTTCATCTTGCCACCCTCCACATGCAAACCTATAAGAGAGAGAGAGAGAGAGAGAGAGAGAGAGAGAGAGAGAGAGAGAGAGAGAGAGAGAGAGAGAGAGAGAGAGAGAGAGAGAGAGAGAGAGATTTAAATTAAAGCCTTATATTATTAGAATGGAATGGAGAAATTCGTAAAAATATATTTGAGTCACAAAAATTAATATAGAAAATAAACTCTTTGAAAGGAGACGATTTAATGTTTGTTTTCACACTTTACGATTTCCAAAATTAATTTTTTTAGTTTTAAAAAGAGAAGCAAAGAAAGTATTAAATATATGAAATGAAATCAAAATTGAGTTCTGGACAAATCAACACAAATATTCAAGAAGAAAAAATTTTCAAATGAATTATTATTATTATTATTATTATTATTATTATTATTATTATTATTATTATTATTATTATTATTATTATTATTATTATTATTATTATTATTATTATTATTATATTATTATTATATTATTTTTATTATTATTATTATTATTATTATTATTATTATTATTATTATTATTATTATTATTATTATTATTATTATTATTATTATTATTATTATTATTATTTTTATTATTATTATTATTATTATTATTATTATTATTATTATTATTATTATTATTATTATTATTATTATTATTATTATTATTATTATTAGTGAAAAAGAAATACTTTATGAAGGTGAAAAAAACCTCAGTAATTTTTTCAAGAGGAAGTTGATAAATATTCCAAAGTAAACATTTAAACATTTGTGTGTATCTGAAACTTCACATTTATTTGATTAAGTAACCGAGTCAAGGGAACTTCTCACTCCCCAATATCTATTTAGAAAACAACTCTACTAAACTATACTCAAATGTAGACTGTGGTAAAATTTTCCAGTTTGATTCCTTGGGGGAGTAATCAAGGAAGCAGCTCCCTAGAGAGCTCTACTACTTGAAAAATTAAATAAAAATCAGGGCTTGGAGACCCCTTAGAAACCCATGGAGTAATGACTTTACCTGATCCAGATTTGACAAATCGATGAAATAGCTTACCTGTAAAAATCTTGGCATGGGTTCGTGTTTCTGTCTAATTTGGATAAGACTTTAGAAGCGATGTGAATACATTCTTCGGACAAGCATAAATTTTGAGGACTAGGTGGGCAATTGTTGTTGAAAGCGGATGGGGAAACCTGTTTATATATATATATATATATTATAATATATATAATATATATATATATTATATATTATAATATACCCTATATATATATATATAGTATATATATATATATTTATATTATATATATATATATATAGTATATATATAAACTTCAGCTCCACGTCCTCGTCTTTCACCCTGGATAACGCTAACAGAGCAATGGCTAGGGCAGGACAGGCCTAGCAAACAGCTGTCTGAAAGAACCTGCGTGCAATTCTCAAGGACCAGCCTCGGATACGCACGGACCTTTGGGAAACAGACCCCTTAAACGATTTTGGAAAGCGATGGCTACATACAGTTTAAAGGAGGAGGATATCTTGGATATGATGGAGTAGAGGAGGCTAGACGTAATGTGACTTGCGGAGATGAAGGCGAAGGAAGAGGAGAGGGGTAGAGATTTGGGGGGAGGATTTGTATTGATGTACAAAGGTGTGGCGGAGGGAGTCAGGAAGCAAGGAGTAGGTATGATAGTGGGCCGAAGATGTCGCCATTTTTTTCAGGGTGTGGAGTGTATATATGAGATGCTTATGGCATGCACTTTCAAGATGAAAAGGAAAAAAATTACACCTGTTTCAGGTGTATGCACCGCAGCAGGGGCACACAATGGAGGAAAAAAGTTAATGGAAATGATGGAAGAGAGGGTGGAAATGGGAAGAAGAGAAAATGAGATATTTGTGCTGAGGGGAGACTTTAATGCAAGAGTGGGGAGGAGAAGAAGTGAAGTTGAGAGGATATTGGGGCCGTATGGAGAGGAGGTCATAAACGTGGAGGGAGAGGCCTTGATAAATTGCTGCATGAGAAAGGATATGAAAATCATGAACAGTTTTTTCAAGCAAAGAGATTCACACAGGTTTACAAGGTACAGATGGAATAGGACAAAAGACAAATTTGACCAGAAATCGGTCATTATATCATTACATCAGATTGGAGAACATTACAAAATGTAAAGGTATTTCCAGAAGTATCTATGTTCTCTGATCACAGATTGTTGGTGGCGGATTTAAAAATGAAGGCGGAGAGGCTGAAGCCGGGGGAGAAGAGGATAGTGATTAAAATGGAGGTACTGAAAGAGCAGGGAAGAAGGCAAGAATATGAAGAAAGGTTGAATGTAAACATGGAACAGATGATGAATGCGGAGATAGTGGATGACATTCGGAATGTAGTGATGAAAGCAGCAGAGGAAACCCTCGGAAGAAGATGGATAGGGGGGAACGAGAAAAAGACACACGCAATGGTGGAATGAAGAGGTTAGAGGAGCGGTAAGGGAGAAGCCAGTAAAAATGAGAGAGAGGCTAAGAGGCAGAACGGCTCAGTCGAGAGCTCTGTAAATAGTAGCCAGAAACAGGGCGGAGAATGTGAAAAGAAGATCAAAGATGGAGGCAGCAAAAATTGTAGCTGAGGAGCTGAGGGAGGACGCGAGGGGAGGAAGGATGAAAATCTTCCGATTAGCAAAGACTTATCGGGGATCGAAGAAAAAAGTAGCGAGCATAAAGGATGAACAGGGAGAGGTGTTAATTAGACCGGAAGATATAAATAAGAGATTGACAGAATATTTTGGAGAGCTTCTGGGTGAGGAAGATCAGGAGATGGGGGAGGAGGGAGGAGAAGCGAGACCAGGAAAGGAAACAGGGGTAATTACCAAGGAAGAGCTGGAGGAGGCCTTAAGGAAAATGAACAGTGGAAGGGCCCCGAGAGAAGATGGATTGCCCATAGAATCAATAAAAGAGGGGGATAGGGAGTGAAGGAAGCTGTGTTGAAGTTTATCAACAAGTGTTGGAGGGAAAGTGAGGTTCCAGAGGGATAGGGAAAACCATCATTATACCAATATATATAAAGGAAAGGGAGACGTGGGTGAATGTAATAATTACAGAGGTATTTCGTTATTGGACCATCTCGCAAAAGTAAGTATACGAAAGGATATTTGAAAGAAGAGTGAGGGCAACTGTGGAACTCAGACTTGGGGAGGAAAAGTATGGGTACAAGGTGAATAGAAGCACCACAGATCTTATGTTCACCCTGAGAATGATAACGGAAAAGACAAGAGAATACAACAGAAAGGCTTACATCGCGTTTATAGATCTGAGAAAGGTATTCGATTTGGTGTCTAGGAAGAAATTTTCCGAGGTTTTAGAGGGAGTACGGGGTGGGTGGTTACTTAAGAAAGGCTTTGGAGAGTATGTATAAAAATGACCAATGTAATGAAGAAATGAATGTGAAAAAGAGAAATGGTTTGAGGTGGAAGCTGGTGTTAAGCAGGGAAGTGTATTGTCACCAATTCTGTTCGTTGCATATTTGGATGTAGTAATAAGGGCAGTGAGGGAGGAGGTGGAGGACCTAGATGGAGATGTGATGGCTTATGTGGATGACCTGGCGTGCTGAAGTGAAAACGGAGAGAAACCGAGGAGAGTGGTGTTGGTTTTGATAACAAACTGAGAGAAGAGGGCCTGTGCATGAACGTGAATAAAACAGAAATTATGAAAGTATGTAGAGAGGAGGGAGAGGAGTTGTGGTGGAGGTGGATTGGTGTGGTGATTGAAAGTAGAGAAATGCAAGTATCTGGGGGGGAATGTTTGGTAGAGAGGGAGGAAGTGCCTTGAAGATTGCTAGCAGAATTGATAAGCACGGGAGAACAGTTAGAGCTTTGTATCCCATCATCATGGATAATGAGATTGGAAGGGAGGTGAAGAGGATAATTTTCGAGGGCATTTTGACACTGGTCCTTCTGTATGGGGGGGAAACATGGAGTATGAAAACAGAGAGGAGAGAAGAGTGCAAACTGCTGAAGTAAATGTATTGAGAGCGATGAACGGAAAGACCAGAGGAGATAGAGTAGAAAGAGAAGAAAAAGAAAAGTATAGGAGTGATACCTATTATTAAAAAAGTAGATGTAGGACTAAGGTGGTGGGGACATTTTGAGAGGATGGAGCGTGGCAGGGTGGCCAGGAAAGGGGACTGGAGACCGGAGGGAGGAAGACCAAGGGGAAGACCACGGAAGAGATGGAAGGACTCCACCGAAGATTCACTTAGAAGACATCAAATGCCGTCTATGATTCAGCTGATCGAAAAATGAGTCTTGGAAGATTGAGGGGAATGGAAGAAGAAGCTGGCCAGTGCTGACAGGCTCATAATGAGCCTTCCTTGGAGCGGATGTAAGATGTAAGTAAAGTATATAATATTATATAATATATATATATTATTATATAGTATATATATATATATATATAATATATATATATATATATATATATAGTATTATATATAATATTAATAGAATATATATATATATATAATATATATCCATCATCATCTACCTCCTTGCCCCAGATTATGGTTGAGCTGCGCAACATACACCGGATACAGAAAAGTTGAAAAAGAACATGACGCAAGACGAATGAAGCAACCTCCTACTATTCCCTAAATACCTTTAAGTGAGAGTTCGTTGCAGTAAAAAAAATCACCATAGATGTTCATAACACCTCTGCGACCCTCACTGTAGTATTTCGTCAATATAATGCTCATCCCTTGATCCAGGTCCACAAACATATCCCCTCACAAAACTCCGACATTCACTCTTATTATGCACCTTTCTTTTCACCTATGCCAAACACAAATTCCTTTCCTTTAAATATTCCTTTACTGACTCAAACCACTTTTTCTCCGGTTTTCCAGCCGGTCGATTTTCAGCACACAGCACACTAGCCACTGTACATCCGCTTAACCAACCAATTATCATCCATCCTTTCCATATGAATGACCAAACCATTTTAATACACTTTCGTTTATTCTCTTATTTACGCCTTTCTTATCACCACACAACTCTATAACTCATTCTTTCCTCATTTCATCAATTCTTCTCACACCTAACACGCCCCTAAGATTTTCCTTATGAACAGATTGTACCTTAGATCTATATACGTCTTATTTCATAGAATCCATACCATAGTTTCATTACTATACATTAACACTCGTAACAACATACCCTAATGAAAATCCCTGGCGCACTCAAGACTTAGTCCCTTTGTATCCATCAAGGATTTAATTGCGCCAACTACCTTCCTACCATTCACAACTTTCCTACTACACTCTGCATCATCCATTCCCTTTTCATCTGAAGTATAGCTCAAATATTTAAATTCAGATACTTGTTAACTTCTCTCCATCCAGCATGATTTCACACGGCGGACTCCCCTTACTCACTGCCATAACCTTACATTTATTTACATTTACTTTTAAACCCATCCCTTTCCTTTTAAGCACCATACCAAATTCCTCTACCAAACCCTTTCAAACTTCCTTCAGATTCGCCACGCAAAACCAAATCAATTTCCAAGAAAACTGCAAATATGCTTCTAAATGCTGTGTAAAATTGACATATTTTTGTTTTTTATTATAGAAATATTAAATATTGAAAATTCTGATTTTTTGTTGAGTTGAGAGTTTCTTATGTTTAGCTCAATCCATTTGATATTTACAAAATTTAAGTTCATTCATCCTTTCCTCGCTTTAAATTAGTTTAAAAAAGTTACTGGGTAGATTTTTTTTAAAAACATTTTGCATATTTAGATATATTCTGCAATAAATTTTACTTAGAAATTAAAAACTTACTATAATTTTTTTTATTGTTTATAGGATCTATATAAAATTTTCAAATCATAAAAAATTGGGTCAGCTACACATCTTTTATTTAGGGCCCTTTCATTTTTTAAGTTTAGCATCACTTGCTTAGAGGTCATATAGTTGGGTATACAAAAATTGTCTTAAATAAACGTTTTGTAACTACCAATTTTCTATCTACTTTGAAAATCACATATATATTGAATGAACAATAATAAAAAAATTTCGCAAATTTTCAATTATAAAAAAATTCTAGATCCTATGCGAGAAAAAAAATTGAAAAAAAATTGAAAATCTGCTTCATATTTTTTTTTGTTTTCTTATATTGTTTGTATGAGGTATAAACCTAAAACTTTTATTTAGAAATCCAAATGTCATAGATTTTTTTTTTTTTTAAAAATATTGGCACTTAAATTCCGATGCCAAATTTGAACTAAAAAAGAAATTGGTTAGAGATACTGAGTAACAATATAAATCGAAGTCTTTGAACTCTCCCAATTACGTCTACTTCTCAAAATTTCATATCAATTGAATGAAAATAAAAACAAATAAAAAATAGAGAAAAATTTCCCTTTAAGTTATATAGGATTATGAAATATTAAAGGATGTTATTTATTTTAGTCAAATAATGTTGCTTTCCCTTGAGAAGATTCAACAAAAAAATGAACCCAATGAAGTCATTGCACGGCCTCCAGTATTGCTGCGAATACTAAGAAAATATGTTTCTTAGTAAGACATAGTTCGCCCGCAATCATATTTTATGACATCATTTATTTTTTCCATTATTAAAATCCAAAGAAATAAATGCATAAAATCAGCAGAGCTAAAACTACCCAAAATGATATAAAAATAGGCACTTGAAAAGCTTCAGCAATAAAAGCTGAACAACAATGCTAATAATACACTCACGATATGGAACAGAAACCTACAAATAACACAACGAGGGTTAAATGTAAGTAGAGTCTGATCATATATATTATATATATATATATATATATAATATATATATATATATTGATAAGATATATATTATATATATATATATATATAAAAATATATATATATAATTATATAAATAAATAATTTAATATTTCAAATAATAATAGTGTAATATATATATAATAATATATATATTATTATTAATTATAATATAATTATATATATATATATATATATATATATATATATATATATATATATATATATATATATATATATATATATAATATATATATATATATATATATATATATATATATTAATAAGGGATGTAGTCTGATCTTATTTGCAAGTCCCGAAAATATATGAAAAAATACTAACTTGCAATAATAGGATCGATCATCTTTACAAATGCTATTGAAACTTTAAAATTGCATAAGGAAATAACTAAAAAATCAATTCGTTATTCGTTATAAATCATGTTTAAATGCAAATTATATGTTGTAAAATATTAAACAAATAAAAAAAAAACAAATATGAAATGCACATAAAATTTGACTGTCGGTGGAGATCCCTCAACCAAACAAAAATTCGCTACAGTTTCAAATAAGCTGACAAGTGTCCTCAAAAAGTCATTAAGTCCTCCTTGTGGGTAAACTTAAAGTCATATAACGACCAAGCCAACGAATTTTAGAACCTCTGGACGAATGAATTGGTCATGAAACAGGAAAAAAGTGGTTCGAGTTGAGGTTTGAGTTGACAACAGCATCCACCCATCCATCCATCCATCCAAGGAAAAGTTAGTTAGCAACGGATAAGAGAAAATTTGACCGTTGAAACCAAGAGGTCCAAAGCGGTTGGAGACACTCATGTCGTGTTTAAGAAGAGTTTAATTGGGGGTGTAGTTTTCCCACTAGTTTAAGCGACTGTTCCAAACACAAAGGAACTACCCAAGGCTCTATAACTGGTAGACAATGGAAAAGTTCACTCCCCCAGTCTTTATGAGTAGCCTGTAAGAAGATCTGTTAAGGGTATCTGGAGTTGGAGTGGACGCTTCCCACGATATTTTCTTCGATGTTAATTGGTAGACAATGAAGAAAGTCACCCTAGTTTAAAAAGCCAACCAAAGAAAGAAGCCAATGGGGCATCTTAGTGATCAGGGTTGGAGAGAAAATAAAGCTGTACTAGAATTAGAAAATACAGGGTGTCTTGTTCGACATCTCGTAGAAGACTGTTGGAATTTTCCTTTTCTGGAATTTCATGTTTTTCATTATTTTTTTGGGGTGGTTTGTGTCCCTTTTCCTTTTTGGAGTTTATCAGAAAGCGAATTATGTATAAATTAAAAAAATAATCTTCGAGTATGTGATTCCACTAATTTCTGACAACAAGTACAGAAAATAAATTTGTGTAGCATTTGAATAACTGGGGAAACATTGATTAATCCCCCCTATCATTTTTTTTGTATACATGAACCTTGAATTGTGAGTGATCCGAGTCCAAGTCTAACTTGTGTCTTTTTGCTGCTGCTAAGGTACCAATGAGGCTTGTATATAGCAAAGGTGCTGTCATGAGGAATTCAATTGGACTCATATATAAATAACGAGGTGATGATGGTTTGTATGTTCCAGTCTTGCTCCATCTTTCCAACTATCTGGGGGAGAGAATTCAGTTTTCAAGCTCCCACTTCGTGAGTGCGATAGAATAGAAGATTGGTACTATAAGTTCAACCCCCTTCCCTTTTTATTTTCGTAATTGCTGAAGCCTGCGCGAATCGCCATCTGCATGTCGTCCATCGGTGGAGGAAGGAGAAGTTGTTGTTGTTGTTGTTGTTGTTGTTGTTGTTGTTGTTGTTGTTGTTGTTGTTGTTGTTGTTGTTGTTGTTGTTTCCTCCACTATGAGGTCGGTATATGACCGTAAATATTTGCGCACAGCGAGCGCTTATGTATATCTGTATGCGTACGTGTGTGTGTGTGTGTGTGTGTGTGTGTGTGTGTGTGTGTGTGTTGTGTGTGTGTGTGCTGTGTGTTGGGAGAGAGAGAAGAGAGAGAGAGAGAGAGAGGAGAGAGAGAGAGAGAGAGAGAGAGAGAGAGAGAGAGAGAGAGAGAGAGTGGCTTATGCGTATCGCGCGTACGCATGTGTATGTAATGGGAATGGGAGAGACGTGATTTCAACTTCTATGTATATTTTCGACAGGAAGTCAAGTCTATCATTGGTTAATCCATTAACCCCGATTATTGTAGTCACAACGGCCGAAACAATCACACGAAATAACCGCTTCTTTCACCTATTTTCACCACTGGTATTCCCATCTATTACATGCTACCTTCGACTTCCTTATATGTAAAAAATGGTTCCGCGACAACAGGTCCAGAGCTCTTTAAGCTCTTGGGGGTCCTCGGGCAAGGAAAAGGTTCTGTCCCTTTGGGGATATCTTTCTAACCCTTCCACTCTAAGTGGAACGCCAGATGTTGAATGATGTATAAAGACTTGTAAAATACATCATTATTAATTTTTTTTATTGGCTAATTCCTCACTTCCCATTTCTGACTAAAACAGTACTGTTACTGAAAGACGAAAAGGAGAGAAAGGAATTGGGAAAATATATCTGCATTAGTCATGAGCTAATCGAAGGAAAGATAAAGGCCGTATTGCAGAGATATTGATCTTTTTAAAAGATAGTGTCATTATTCATAGAATCAATCAACCACTTTGATATTCACTGCACAATATCAAAGTTTTCACAACTTCTTCCATGAAGGCAATGGTGAAAGAAAAAATTGTTAAATTACTTTCAAAGCTGAAAAATGAAATTACAGTTGTAGGAGAGGATCAGAGGAAAACATTTGAAACCCGTCTCTGAAGATCAAGAGATCAAGAAAAGGAAAAATATATATCTTATTCAACTGATACTGATGAGCTGAACTTTGAATTTTCTCTTTCTTTCATTTCCTTTTCACTA
Source organism: Trachelipus rathkii (assembly GCA_015478945.1). Lineage (NCBI taxonomy): Eukaryota > Metazoa > Arthropoda > Malacostraca > Isopoda > Trachelipodidae > Trachelipus > Trachelipus rathkii. The sequence continues at coordinate 45,195 of JABUQX010069920.1, read as the reverse complement.
TAATTTTCCTACACTTTAGATCTGACATTTTGTTTTTAATCGAACCCCTGGCGTTTGGGTGTTCCAAAAGAAAACTCCAACGAACTGTGTTTTATTTAAATTTAAAGGCAGATGTTGTGATAATGTGCATTAACAAAATTTTCTGTTCTCATTGACTGACTTGAAGTCTTCAAAATTTTCTTACTCACAGTTTCG
>JABUQX010069920.1:15000-32500 GCA_015478945.1 Trachelipus rathkii | reverse complement strand
TGATCTTTGATCTATTTGATCTATTGATTCAAGTCATAATCTTTTATTTCTAAATTGTCCAAGTTTACATACACTAAAAGCAGTAATCAGTAATCAGTAATTAAACTACCCTCCCAACCTTTCGTGATCTATTGATCTATTGATCTATTGATCTTATTGTCTATGAATTCTATTAGTATCGGAGTCATTACTACTTTTCCTACTAATAATTGGTCAAACCCGATTATTACATAACACTAAAAAGTTCTAGTAATTATTTTTCAGTAATATCAGTTAAATCAAACCTACGTTAACAATACCACATAACCACGACTCTGAATTCAATAGATTATCGAAACTCTGTAAGGTACCAGTCGTGATCTATTCGATGTCATGTAGATTCAAGTCACAGGGTGTTGTTTGAGCTAAAAATTGTCAAAGTTTTCATGGATGTGACTCTTATGAAGCTTAGTAAATCAGTAAAAATCATGTAACTATCAAGCACACCATCCAACTCACCCTCTTTGTCCAAGTTTACGTTGATTGGTAAATTTGATTTACTTGGTATTCTTGATTTAGCTTGGTATATGGTATATGACATCTAGAACTAATGTGTGTATTCATAGTATACATTTGATCCATTTTAGTTATTATTACTACAAAAAATATGTCATTGATTGTTTACATTACCACATAACAGTCAGTAATATCAGTCAATAAGGTAAATCAAAACCATATCCCCATAGGATCCAACCTATACGCTCTACTCCCTCCTCGAGCCAACTCCAGCATCTCTATGATCTATTGATACTTTTGAATGGTAGTCATATTTTGAGTAGCATTTTGGATAAACTACATAAAATATAGTTATTTATAACACTACCACGAATTATGCTATCGTAAGCAAAGTTTTAAGCATATAAAGCTAACATATCATAGCCTGAACTAAGAATATAATGACAAACGAAAACCAAAACTAACTTACGCTCCGAGGATGGAACTATTGTGGCCAACGAAAACAAAGTTCCATACTTAAAGGACAGTTCGATGTAAAGTAACTATTACTGACGCATACGTTAATCGAATAGCCTCGTCACCCTTTTTCAAAACATATTACTGTAACATAGGAATTGGTATTTTTACGCTTAACCATAGTAATATTTACATATACATTTATCATAAACCTTTAGGCCCTAATTATCAATACAGGAGCGCTTAGAGGAATAATATTGGCTAGTTGTAACAAGTATTTCACATCAAAAAGCTTAACATATCATGAACCCTGAAACTGAGACTACAATGCACAACGATAAGATCTTTAATCATACATCAACGTTATGATAATCTGCTAACAGGTTCACAAATTCCACTACTTATCAAAGGTAAAAAGTAAGGTAAAAGGTACAATACAAACTAAATGTATTTGCACACTTTTTGGTCAAAATACATAGATTAGTCCAACAATATCTAGAAGCATGTCAATTATTTAGGAAACAAAATCCCTTCTAACAAAGCGACCTAATAGGATTGCTAATAAATAACGGATACCAGACATCTATACAAACTATGAACTTATAACAGCTACATTCGATAGAATAGTGTCAACTCATTCGAAATATATCAAAATCGATTTTGAACTATGAATAGAAACGTATCAAGAACACTATTTGCAGAGCTCATACAGATTCTCAATGCAAGAAGCGCGCCTTAACGATTTTGGTAGCAGGACAAGATACTTGGTAACACTATTTTGAGCTTACTGTTCGATCACATCATCATCAGTTAACACATGTAAACTATGTCTTGCGTAAACTTATCATTCTCTTAACAAAGGACCATATTTTTGATTTTACATTAGAACATCATGGAAAATGTAATTTTAGTAGATAGAATAATATGAGCTCAACAGTAAACGTAAGAAATTTCAAACTAGCCTGAACATAAATATATACAGTACATACAGGGACTTTCACAACTTTGTTTCAAGCATTATTCTAATCATATCAACGTTATATACTTACTTGACATAGTAACATTTAGGCAAAAATGAATCATAACCGTCGTTTTTACTCCATAACAGGGGAAGGCCAAGGCGGAATATAGGATGACTGAGCCAGGCGGAGGAGCACCAGTTTATTTGCATTATCATTTAGTTTGTAATTTAAAAATTTTTTTATCATAACCTTACCTAAATATCTATAATCCACAGAGAATTATTGCAATTATCCAAACAAGTTTTATCCTAAAAATAACACTAATAAATAACAAAGTTTTATCCACTAAGCTATAAAAATTAGTTTTCTTGAAATAAAGATATCATAGTTAAACTGGTGTCTATTTATTAGTGTGTTAAACCGGAATTAGGAAGACAGAAAGTACAAGTAATATCATTGATTAACCACTCGTATAACTAATAAGTAAAAAATGTTTATTTTTTTTTTTTTTTTTTTTAATTTTTTTTTCTGTATCGATGGAATACATCATAAAAAATGTATACTAAGGTTTCGGTCCGTTCTAAGTTATTTCGGTTTTGGGGGCGGGAGACCCCCTTTGGGGTGTGTACGGCTATTTAATCCATATATATAATGTGGGTACCTTATATGAAGGGTATACAAGTTTCGTCGTTCTATGTCACTATTTCAGGTTTGGGGCTGGAGACCCCCCTTTGGGTTGTACGGGCTATTTAGTCCATAGTATGTGTGTACCTTATGTGCAAGGTGATAACCAAGTTTCGTCGTTATCTATGTCAATATCCAGGTTTGGGGGCTGGAGAACCCCCCCTTGGGTGTGCTTACGCTATTTACCCATATATGATGTCGGTAGCTTAATCTATGAACTCGTAACATACGAGTTTCAACCTTCTACGTCAATATCTTCAGGTTTGGGGGCCAGCACCCCCCTATGGGGTGCATGGCAGTGATCCCCGTCTACGACGAGGTTAGTCAACCCCTAATTGGGTGTCAAGTTGAGGAGATGCCATGTAGCAAACTCTATCCGTTCTAAGTGAGGTGCGGTGCAGTGCGGTGTGGGTGCGGCTGCGGTGCAGTGCAGTGCGGTTCCGTGCAGGTGAAGGGCACAACCGGTGCGGGAATATGCACGTCAATAAAAAATAATATTTTATTTTTTATTTTCGTTTTTATTTATTTATTATTTATTATTTTTTTATTTATTTTATTTATTTATTTATTTTTTTTTTATTATTCGCGAAAAAAACCGTTTTTTTTTTTCAGGGTTGCTAGGGTTGCAGAAACTGCCAAAAAGATGCTAAAAAGGTAAACCATATATTAGCCATCTACACTACCGGCGCCCAGACATTTGTTCGTAATCTGCCACCCGGATATACATCTTTGACCTACCTCGCCAAGCTACTGTCACAATCTACAAATATTGTAATATAATATATTATATTATATGATATATACTTATCATATTATATATATATTATATAATATATATATATATATACCTATACTATACTATATATATATATAATTATATATATGATATATATATATACTATATAATGACTATATATGACTATATTATCTATATATATCTTAATGCGCAGCAATCCAGAAGAGTTCTAGGGCGTAATTAGAAAACTATACATCTACGGATAATAAAATTTTTGGTTGAGCAGTATTTCATCGAAGACTTAGTAATAAATTTATTTTATTGTAATATATTAATAAAACGTACTTAAATATTTGAAAAAATCTACAAATGTTTGCCGCTTGATTGACTAGCCAGGTGCATTACTTCTCGATTGCAAAAGAGTGCACAATACACTTTTTTTACTCTTTGGAAGAAACCTGTTTATTTTTTTTATATCCTTTTAGGGGGTTCGACGCGACGGAGGACAGAGGGGGACAAAGTCCCCCTCGTCGTCCCCGGTAGGCCGAAACCCCGACCCTATCCATCGTTCTTGTTTACCCGGAGGTATTCGTTTAGTCATTTTACAAAAAATCAAATTTTGGCACCTTGGGCGTGTTCACTCGGAGTAAGCGTCATATTTGAATTGTCAAAAAATAATTTTTTCAACATTTAAAACAATTTATTTTTAAAAGCGTTATTTTTTATTTTTCTTTAATTTACAGGGAAAAATAGTCTCCTGATAATAAAAGATATTATTTCGTGTACCTGATATAGTTTTTTAGTTACATGCTGACTATTCGGGATGCGACCTATATATATATATTTATATATATTATAGTAATATATATATATATATATTAAGAATATATAATATATACTATAATATATATTATATATTATATATATATATATAATATATTATAATTAATATTAAATATATATTATATATATATGATTATATTATATATATATTATATAATATATATATATAATAATATAATATAATATATATATATAATAATATAATTATTATTATAATATATTTTATTTTATTTTTATTTTTTTATTTTTTTTTTTTAATTTACGGGGTAATGTCCTGATTAATAAAATGATATTTATTTTCGTGTACCTTTATAGTTTCTAGTTACATGCCTGAACTATTCGGAATGCTGGTATATATATATATATCATATTTAATATATCTATATATATATATATATATTAATATATTATATTATATTATATTATTATAATATATTTATATATATAATATATATATATATACATATATATATGATAATATTTATTAATATAATATATTTATATATATTAATATAATATAATAATATTGTGTGTGTGTGTGTGTGTGTGTGTGTGTGTGTGTGGTGTGTGTGTGTGGTGTGTGTGTGTGTGTGTGTTGTGTTGTGTGGTGTGTGTGTGGGTGTGTGTGGTGTGTGTGTGTGTGTGTCCTGTTTTTTTTTCGTCCGCCTCCTGTAGTCATACCTCATACAATACAAGAGGAAACGTAACGATTTGTGATAATCTTATCTTTAACCTAGTTGAGTAAAACAACTTTAAATGGCACATTTGTGGGGGACCTGAAGATCATTGGCTATTAACTAGGCATTGGGAACGGGATACACAAAATTCCTGCGCTTCCCTCTGCAATGCGGTACAGCCGCGGCAGAAAAAATCAACTACGTTCGGAAAAAGTGGCCTCAAAGACATGAATTCATTCTTGGACCAAAAACATATCACATAACCACTTGTGGAATGCGCCGCAGTTTGTCTTTCTTTCACCTTTGCACATTAAACTTGGGTGATGAAAATTTGTAAGCTCTTACAAAGAAGTGTGGCATTCTTGCATCTCAGGAACAAATTCAAAAATTTAAGTGAGGCAAAGAGTAAATGAAGAGGTTTTGTTATTGCCCCCACTAACAGGCAAGAAAAAGGAGAAAAAAATGAGAGAGCAACGGCTTCCGAGATGGAAGTTCGAAGGAATACTGTCAGAAGACAAAAGCGGCTTGGCTTAGCATTGCAACTCAGTGTCCTTCAGGTTCCTTCTCGGAATGAGAAGGCTGAAAATTATGAATATCTTGTACGTTCAAATGGTGAATTGCTTCTGATATAGGTTGCATATGTTTTTTAAAACTAACACTTTATGACTCGCATCTGCACGCTCTTTCCCCCCCCCCCCAACCTTGGCCCAATTAGCATGGTGATAGGTTTCACCAGGACATCTCTAGTTGAAAAGCGGTTTCAAGTTGACGAATGGAATGAAAAGTATGCTTTGCTGATTGGCTGGTCTCTATCCAGGCCACACAACAGAGCCTACAGAGGAACAACCAAAAATCATTTGTTAGTTGGTGGTTGCTTGCTCTAATATGCCAGAGACATTGTAAGCTAGATTCTTTTGTGTAACTTCAATATATAAATAGAAGGAGTGTGTCTACAAAGAAAAAAACGGTACGTAATGGAGCTTTTTGATTTTCATAAATGTACACAATGAAATCGTAACAGCACGCAAGAATATACAAGAAACACATATTTTCATGTTAAGGACAGAAAAAAAAATTAAAATTAGTTGTGTAGTGTGTATTTCTATTAAGCTTTAACTGCCATAAAATTGAATTTTAATTCTCAAGCTTGCCTTTTTATAATTTCTTACTAAAAAGTTAATTACAAAATATTGAAATTTATTAACTGTTTCATAATTAACATAACATCCTATTAAAAAATTAAAAATTATTTTTATACATAGTCTCTATATTATTAGTTTTTCCATGTTTTCAGGAGTAATACTAAATTTCCTATGGTGTTTACGATTAGCCAATATATCGAGCGATTGCATCTGCAGTTTGCTGCTTCCAGCAATCCTGCTATTGGCTCCTAATGGTGGATGCAATTTTATTTAAGGTTTGGTTTATTTTTTATTAATTTTGATGATTTTTTTTGACCATTCTGTAGAAAACAATAAATAGACTCGGAATTTCGCAATTGGATCTACGGAGCTCCGAATCCAATCCCGATCGTATTTGTAAAATGTTCGAATCCGATCCGAATCCAGCACCTTCGATTCGAATCCGACTGAATCGGTGTGTGGAATGTTCGAATCAACCGCACGCTGGACTTAGCGAAATTTTTCAATTTCGAATCCGAATCCCGGATCCGGATTAAGTACAACACTGATATATTATATATATATCTATATAATTAGTAGATATATATATATATATATATATATTATATATATATTATTATATATTATAATATATATTATATATATATATATATATATATATATATATATATATATATATTAGTATATATATATATGTATATATATAATATATATATTAATATACTATATATAATCTATATATATTATAATATATTATAATATATAATAATATATAATATATATTTATATATATAATATATACATAAATATTACCTCAATCCCCTACTCATACCCACCCGTTCCCCATTGAAGCTTATTTTAGATATATCTTATTGTAATATCATATAATGATTCAGGTACAACATATCTGACGATATCATTTTCGAAAAAACTATAATCACAAAAATAGGTTCTTATTCATATTAACTTAACCAACGAATATATGACTAACTGTACTATTGTTTATCTAACAATTAATCAAAGCTAACATATATATCATTACTCTAGACTAAGAATTATACTGATACATATGAAAAAAATATCATCACCTTCGACATGAATAATTTACATAACATTACAAATTCCAATACTTAACTAAACACGTAAAGTACCTAGCACAGCGTACATAACGTAATCCCACTTTTTTCAGCATATCTCTAACATATCATGTTATATTTTACATTAAACACAATGATTCTTTAAGTACATTTTGCAGTATCTTTCGGATAACATAGCCAGCAAAAGGTTCTTATATATACTAAACACGAATACATATGGCTAACATAGCCACATGTTTTATATCTAGAAAGCTAACATAGCATTCATATGACCTAAGAAAATAATTGTCACTGACAAACCTAAACACATCTTACGCCGAAATAAACTGTTAACATTATCATAGTGTCCACACTTATAACACAGTAAGTCACTACATGTGCATATCAAAACGTACCTAATTCATACTTTTTTCCAAAACATAATCACTACATATTTATAACTGTATAATTTTAAAACAATTGACATCGTAATAATTTAACAAAAATTTATCATTTAATAATTGTCTAATTTATATACAGTACCTCAATACGATATAACTAGTATAATACATACAATATGTAATATTATACCAAATCATAATACATAATATATAATAAGTTCTTTATGAATAATATTATCATAAGTAAATTAGTAATTAGTTTACTTAGTATTCTTATAAATACGTTAAATATTACCAGTACAATATATAGATAATCAGTATAATCAGTATAATCAAGTATATAATCAGTAAAATCTAATCAAATCACCTCCCCTACATTACCTCCCTGATATCTATTTGATTATTGATCTATTGATTTCATTTTAGTCACTTTATCGAGTATCATTTTCTTGAGAATTTATTATTATAGGATAAACATACACAAAATAAGTTCTCTTTAATATATATCTACCCTTTACTGAAATATATATGTTAACTTTATACATACGTTTTATCGAGAAATAGTAATCCGTTCTTACTAAATATAATATAACATAATCATATGTAATTAAATAGATTAATTAATGTACATAACGACAAACTAACTACTCCATATAGCATACGAATTAATACTACTAACATTAAACAACTTCCGCTAACTTAACAACTAGTACACATAAGTACAACTTACTCACTTTCGTATTAGAAGAGGAAATGAGACAGATAAGCTAATTTCACATATTGACGAAATTTCTTAAGGATGTCATCCAATTATACATCATGCTAGTTTTTGCATTATTTACCCTTTAGAAATTGTTTAACAAAATTATAAGCATAACCTTGTTATATATAATCATTATCTTGAACTAAAAGAACAGATTGCTAAACACAACATAATTGCGATTAAAGCGGTTTATAAATGAGATCTTTAAATAATTTTGCATTACTTACAATTAATCTTATGTAAACAAACTTATTAGTACATATATACTAATAACTAATATACATATACGATAGATGTTAGCTCTTTGATCCAAACATTTAAACACTGAAAGAATATTTAGATTTCTTGTGTGCAATAACGATATTTCAATCAGTTAAAGTGAAAGATAGCATTCGTGGGATTAACTCAATTTGCAAATCGACTGTAAAATCTTATCAGTACATCAATCAAACCTCTCCACCTTTGCCTCTCTTACTCTCCCCACACTCCTTGCTATGAAATATTATTGTCGTAATTAGATGCCATTACTATCGTTATTCGATGCCATTATCTCATCGAGTACTCATTTTGGATAAACATAGCAAATAAGTGCAATATTCATACTACATGATACCTAACTGTATATGCTCTAATACACTCGGTTGTCTATTTCCTAAAAGTAAGACAAAAAAGGTTTTTTACAAATACATCCAAAATTATAAATAATGGACATACATACAAAGTAAGAAATTGATTACAACAGTCAGAGGCAAACCTTCGGTTTTTTTATAAAAATGTATATATCATAGTTGTGCAATACATGATTTCAATACATATTCACAGACAACATAATGCACTTTATCCACAAACGGTTCGTACAATTGGAGATTTCCGAGGCTGAATTTCTATTTACGCGGAAGTTCGATGCACATTCATTAGGCACAATATACGTTGCACTATGGTTATCTCATCAATCTACTCAACACTGGACAATTAACTACTTTACTTAATTCCTTATAATGATGAATATAGTTATTAGTTATTATTATTATTATTATTAATTACTTCATTATTATCTATATTCCCTATATTATATTATTATTATTATAACTTTTAGTTATTTTTATAATGTAAATTTATTATTCATGTATTCATAATTGTAGTTGGCAAGTTGATTATTCATTAATTTTAATTATTATTATTTAGTCATTCATTTATTACTGATCACATTGATATTACTCTTAGTTAGTTATTCAACTTCTATTATATTTATTATTTATTTATGAGTTGAGCTTTTATTATTTATATAATATCAATTTTTATACCAAAGATCTTACTACCTGAAAGGTAATAAAAATAATATCGCCTTAAACTATCAGACTACATAACTAGAGTTTATCTATTCGAGCAAGCTAGTCAAGCATACATAAGCTCTCGAAATTATCACTCTGATATATATTTGTCTTCACTCAAAGTACTTACCAATGAGCTATTCAATCAAAACGTTATACTCTTATACTTGATCTCACCACTGCGATAGTGTACTTCTAACATATTCATTTATCTCTTGTTTCGTTAGGTTCTGTTACGCTATATGATCACACAGATGTCTTTCTAGTTATGACTTATTACAGCTGTGTAGGGCACTCTAGTCCAATTAGTGCGTAATGAGCTTTCATGTTATACAACACAGCTTCACGATTGTTCTCCTCTGTCAACTATAAAGTCTCTCATCTTACTAATAACATAACTCGTATACAATTTAGGCGACGAGCCCCTCTACCATAGGAGATTATATATTATTATCAATAATATATAATATATCATATATAAACTCAACTAGGTATATATTATATACCGTACCAGAGTAGATGCAAGTAAGACTCATATCCATCTCGGGGGTACCCCGAAGGGGGGCTGTAAGCGGTAAGGTCATCAATCCCAAAGGGTTGATGACTCCTGTATGTACTGCTTTATATATATGATTATTATGAACCTCGTATATCTCGATATGATTATGGTTCAGATCGTGAGGGGTGTCTAGTGGACTCAATCACCCATGGGGTCATTCCCCTAGTAGTAATTTATGAACGGAATGCATAAGAGAAGTGGATGAAAGTAGAGTCTGGATCGAGTAAGTAGAAGGTAAAGTATGTACTCAGAGTTAGTAGAGTACAATCAGGAGTTGACACGGCACCGGTCGCTGGAGAAGTGCTGGCTGAGTTAAATAAATATTCTGTTTAGTGCCATATAGGTTACAAAATATATGTATTATAGAGTCGTAAAACATTCAATATTGAGGGTATGATTAATAGTTCGTAAAGGGTGGTCAGGGAGCCCCCGGATTCTGGTACTCGCCACCCGAAGAAATGCAATGTATCGATCAAAACAGAAGATGGAGGTAGGAAAGAAGGTGGAGGAAGAACTGAGTAAGGAATGTAAGATAAGGAGAACTGAGATGCTGAAACAGATTAGTATACGCTAGCCTGGTGCTGGAGCCGGTAGCGCTGATGCTAGTTATAGTAACATACGTTATAGCCTCAGAACATGACATTTCCATGTATTTTACAATTCGATTATTCTTTATTATACACTCAACTATAATATATTGATCATTGCATATTATTTATATTTAAGTTCATTTTTCAATTTGGTATAGAGGTGGTCATATTTTAGTTTATTCAGTTATAATTTTTTTATAATTATATTATATACAATATTATTTATTATTTTTATATTATATTTTTTAATATATTTGTTTTATTTTTTCTTTAAAACTTTTTGTTATTTACTACATTTTTATATGCTTCATGTTTAAATATCTTAAAATTTACGTTTTTATAACCACTCTATAAGCAGTAAATTAGAAATCAAACACTAACCTACCTTCCTACCCCATCTCATGATACTATTGTATCTATTGATTCATATGATTACATGTATATATTTGTATAAAATATATACCATACAAATACTTCTATTCTATATATATGTTTACAGTAAATCTAAATATTAAAATTTACATTTTACGATACCCTAAAGACAGTAAATCAGTAAGATCGTAAATCAACCCAATCCTACCCTCACTCTCACCCCCTTGCACCCGTAGTATCTATATAGATCTATGATTCAAGTCATTTGATAAAATCTTTTAATTTATTTGATTTATAAAATATATTATTTACTAAAATAAAGTTTTGCATTTTTACATACTCCAAAGCAGTAAATACAGTAATTACACTATACCATACTATCCCAATCACTCACCCTCATATACCCTGATCTATTGAGTACTATTGATCATATTAGATCTAATTTGAATATACATGATATATTCATGATTTTGTTATATACATCATACACAAACCCTTTATTCTTTTTTATGACTTATAAAATTTTTTATACATTATTTAACAGATATCCTATTAATAGCAGTAATCTGTAAATACATGATAATTCAAAACATATAATACTCATAATCTAATATATCATCTAACTCCTCTTTTTATGAGGGATGTAATAGATTTTCCACACCTGAATCCGCCCGATTATGAGATCACTATTGAAATTACATATTGATCTAATTAGATATACTATTGATTACTCCATTAGAGTAATAAAGTACATTTTAATATTAACTATAAACACAAAATTTTTTACTATCTTATGATTTATATTAATCATTAAATAAATATTGACATTTTAACCACACCTAAAGCAGTAATCAGTATATTACAGTAAAATATTACAAACTGCCTCGCCACTACACACTCCTAACTATACCATTTAGTATAGTATATATATATATCAATTATAGATCTATTGATACTATTGATATAATTTGATCTATTAGTATTCAAGTATAATTTTGGTATATAAACATTATTATATTTTATTTGAGTGTATGTACAGGCACAATCTCGGCTCACTGAGAAACTGCTTATTTTTTACAAAACTTAATGTTCGTCAATGCTTCTGACCAGCAGTAAATAATTATATAACATACCCTATCATCTATACCATTATACTCATTCCCTCACCTCCCACCCTATATAATTAACTACCATATACTCTAAATTGTATAATATATTACTATTAGTATTAACTATTTGCTACTATTGATCTTAATAATTTATCATAGTTACTATATATCATATTAAGTCTAGAGCATCATTTATATTAGTGACATTAAGCTCATACATATAAAAACATAGTTCTATTATTACACAGAATCAACGAATATAAAGCTAGACGTGCAAAAGTTTTTTTTCACATTAATAACGCTACCATTAGCATACATTTGAACTAAAGAATTATAATGTAGACAACGACAAACCTAAAACACATTCATTAAGAGGCGAATTAAACTAGATAACATTAACAAATGTTCCATACTTAACGACAGATAATGGTATTACTAAAATCTTACATAATGCATATAAAAAGTACTACTTTTTATCACATATTGTTGGTATGCTTTATACTTATAAACACTATCAATGTATTAGTTTATTACATTAAACAAGGTCTTTTAAAGCAATCATAAAAATATTCATAAACCTTTATCTCTAATTTTTTCATAACACATATCTAACGAAAATTGCTATAGTTATAAGCTAAATCGCAGCCTAATGTACATTTTTACTTTACTAATAGTAAATTTAATATTTAACTAAAATTATTTGCCTAACTATAATTCATATATATATATATCCATAATATATACTGGATAATGCAAACATAAGTTAAAAATGAATTTATCCTCTTTTAAAGACTTAACTATGAATCATATAATACTTAAAACATTCAACAGCTCAGTACTGATAATAAACAGTTATCAAGTAAAAAACTTAAACCAATAAACTTGAACATATAGGATTTGGATTTATTTAAATAACAAGTTTTCTTTATTTTTAATACTATCTAATTTTCAATGAATAAAGAGTCTGTATTAAAATATAATAAATATTATAAAAACATTATTAAAGTTTTAATTTATTTTTAAATTATAAATTATAATAATCCATCTGAGCAGGGAACAAAGGGATATAACAACATAAAAGACTGAAATGCATGTTTATATATCTCTCCTTAGAGATCTTAATAACCTTCCACTTGAAAGATTATAGTATTATGTATTCTGCAACTTCTAAATAATAGGGGTTGGGAACCGAACCCTATATTTTTATCCCTTCTAATATTATTTTTCGGAATAAACAACAACGCAGACCAATCTCTCGCAAAAAGACATAGATATTGAGAAGTATATCATTTTAACTTATATTTCTCCCAATTTGGCAAGGAAGTTATGCACAATGATTTTTATATTTAATCAATTAATTCTCTACACTTATTACCCATAATGGATAGAAAATAAACATATTTCCGTTCTTGCCAAGTTATGAGCGCCGAAATATTATTATATTAAGTTAAAACTGGCGACTATTTAGCTCTCGTCGCTAGAAGCAGTTCGCACAAATATTATGATACTAGATATAAGACATTTAAAACTTTCCTTTCCTTGTAGCGAGAGCGTATTAAGACCAGTGTACGCTAAAACGGGATACTGTCGACGCTCGCATACCAATGATGTTTCTCGATTTTTTAACCAATGTCGGCCATTCTTTTCTGCCTCATTTCTTCAAATTTCCACCGATCTCGTAAACATATAGCCTTTTTTCCAGCATCGCTTTTGGAGAACTGTGAAACTCTAATAGCATGGAAATGCCAGCAAAGCGGACACTAATCAGATGGGTTCATAATTAGTTGAGTTCACATCAACCTAGGCTTTTTAATATACATTTGATCACGCGACGTAGAAAAGACAAGCAATCCTATTCCTATTATTAGACCTTCGTACTCAAAACTGTGCTCCACCGCTAGCTATTTCACTACGAGTCAATGTATCAGATGAACACCACTTAGCCCTTAACCTTCATGGCTCCTGTAATATCAATAAGTCTATGATGATATAAAAATCCTTTCACAGAAATGAAAAATAAGTGGTCTATTATTTTGCGAGGCGGCTGGAATATTCAAATAATGTATACTAGACTCCTATTGGTTTACGATTTAAGATATTATAATGATCACATCGTGGGAATAAGATAGGTCCTTCCTCTAAGATCTCACCAACAAGAGTGAGGAGGGTGGTGAGACCGTTCATCGTATCACACAGCGAAAAATTATCCTCTACTGATGAAACTCGAGTGTATAAACAGTCCCCAAATGTAATGCAGAAATTCTTTTCTATATCAACCAACAGAAGAAGTTAAACCAAGAATACAGATACAAAACGAACATATCAGGTTCGAAAGTCATATATATTCTTAGCCTGAACAACAAAACAACACAATAATATGACAAACTTAGACAAAACAAAACACACACCAATGACACCACTCATTTCTACTTTCCAAAACATGCACATAAAAAATAGTTCTTTGAAATATAAATACTCGATTGGAAGTCTAACGTGTACATAATTTCACTGATTCCCTACAGCATGTCAAATCCATGTAAATCTCAGTTAACATTTCACGCTGAAATATCTGTGGCTTTTTCCGCATAATGGAAGGTGTTACTCCACTCTGGCGTCAGTCACTTGTCTATTTCTCTCATACTACGTCCTACCGCATGTCGTATCATCAGTCTTTTACCTTCTCTCTCTCTGGCTTGCGTGAGAGTGCGTGCTGTTGAACCAAAATATTGCAGCTGACACCCAATCCCCTTATGCGCTTATCGTGTTGCATACACATGCCATTTTCACATCTTCACTCTCTTTTCACAGGGGGTTGATCTCTGGAGAGATATATAAAACATGCCTCCCAGTTTATGTTTGAATCCCTTGTCCTCTGCTTAGATGATTTAATATATTATAAACTTATATGTTTTATATATTTGAATCCTCCCCTTCAATGAAAAATATATGTTATAAAAATGAAAACTGTTTTAATTCCCCTATGTTCGTTTTATTGGTTAAGTTGTTAATGATGACGGTTTATTCTTACGGCTGTTGTGTGTTAAGTTTGTTATGTTCATAGTTTAGCTTTAAAGAGGATAAAAACTTTACTATGTTTGCATTTATCCGTTTGGTATTATGATAGTTAGGTAAAATTTATTATTCGTTGGTCAGTATGATAATTAGACAAGGTTATGATAATTTTTTGTTAAATATCACCATGTTAATGTAAAATTAGCATTGATATGATAGAGATATGCATGCCCAAAGTGTGAATAAGTTACTTTTTTATATGCTATGTTAGTTACTTTACTGTCGTTAAGTATGGAACTTTGTTAATGTTAGCAGTTTATTCGCTCTTAAGGTGTGTTAGGTTTGTCGTTGTACATTATATTCTTAGTTCAAGTGATGCTATGTTGGCGTTATTAATGTGAAAAACTTTGCTACGTTAGCATATATTCGTTGATCTTTGTATAAAGAACTTGTTTTTTATGTTATGTTTATCCAAAATGATGCTTGAAATGTGACTTGAAAACATAGATCAATAGATCAATAGATCATAGGATGGTGGGTGGAGGTGGTGAGGAGGTTAGAGGGAGTGTATTATTTACTGCTTTACTGCTTTAGGGGAAGTAAAACATAACAATTTTAGTAAAAATATATTTTTAAACAAATAAAATAAAATGTTTTATACAAAATATGACTTGAATCAATAGATCAATAGATCAATAGATCATGGATGGGTAGGAAGGTGGTAGGGAGGGCAGTTTGATTTACTGATTTACTGATTTACTGCTTTAGGGTGTGTAAAAATGCAAATTTTTTAAGTTATAAACATAAAGAATAAAAGTTTTGTGTTTTGTTATACAAAATATGACTTGAATTAATAGATCAATAGATCAAAAGATCATAGATGGTCAGGAGGTATAGATCAATAGATCATGGGCAGGGTGGGGAGGGTAGGTGAGGGTAGTTTTGATTTACTGATTTACATGATGTAAAAACACAATAATGTAATATGAATAAATTTAAGTTATAGGCATAAAAGAAAAAAGTTTTTGTGTTTTTTTATAACAAATGTGATAATGACAATGAATCAATAGATCACAGGTGGGGGTGGGGTGGGGAGGGGTGGGTTGGGTAGTTTGATTTACTGATTTACTGCTTTATCGGGTATGGGTAAAACATAACAATTTTAGTAAAAATATATATTTTACACAATAAAGATTAAAAGTTTGTAGTACAAAATAGTGACTTGAATCCATAGATCAATAGATCAATAGATCACGAGCGGGGTGGGGAGTGTAGGATGGGTGGTTTGATTTACTGATTTACTTATTTACTGATTTACTGCTTTAGGGTATGTAAAATGTAAATATTTTAAAGTTATAAACATAAAATGAAATTAAAAGTTTTGTGTTATGTTATACAAATATGAACATGAATCAATAAGATAATAGATCAACAGACATCAGATCACGGTGAAGTGGGGGAGGGTGTGGGTGGTTTGAATTTACTGTTTACTGATTATCTGCTTTAGAGTGCTGTAAAACGCAATTTTTAAGATATATGGGAGCAGCATAACAACTTTAAGTAAAACAAAATGTTTAAAGCATAAAACAAATAAATTAAAAAAAAAATAAAAAAAATAAAAATTCGAAAATAAATTAAAAAAAAATTAAATTAAAAAAAATTAAACACAAAGAATAAATGTAAAATGAAACTTATAATATAAAAATAGCAAAAAATATATTTTAGTTGACGTGTATAAAAAGAAAACGAGATTTGAAAATAGAAATGTCAGTCTGAGGCTAAACGTATGTTTACTAACTTAGCATGGTACTGGCTCCAGCACCAGTGCCGATATCAACTCTGTTTCCTTCTCAGTCTCCTTTCTACATCCTTCCTTCTTCCTTTCTCCATCTTCTTCTGTTTTTGTGTTCCATGCATTTCTTCGGGGGAGACAGAATCCGGGGGGTTCCCTGACACCCTTTACGAACTTACAACCCTCATATTCGAGTTCTACAACCTTACAAAACATATATTTTGATACCAATATGGGACTAAGCGAATATTTATTAACTCAGCACCGCACCGGCTCCAGCACCGGTGCCGTTGTCAACTCCGATTCCTCTAACTCAGACTCTTTCCTTCTCTTACTCCGAATCTGATTCCTTTCTCCACTTCTCTTATGCATTCCGTTCATTTCTACGGGGAACCCCCATCCGGGGGTCCCAGACACCCCTTACGATCTTGAAACCATCATATTCAAGATCTACGGGTTCGAAAACATATATAAAGATACAAATATTGTATCATTACACA
>JABUQX010069919.1:17500-19807 GCA_015478945.1 Trachelipus rathkii | reverse complement strand
ATATATAATATAGATATCATATATATACTACTATAATATAAATACATATATAATATAGATGTATTACTGCTCATATAAATCATCCTATAGTAATAAATACTATATATAACATCATATACTATAATATATATATATATATATATATAATATCAAATACTCAACATACTCAAAAACATAAACCATATACCCTATCAATAATAATACTTATATATATACTATATAACATTTACCCAGTTGTTCCACCACCACCCTACACGGAGCCAACACCAGCCACCATCCATTCAAAGGAAGGCGGACCTGTTCACGACCTCAGACTCAACACACTAAAGCAAATTACGCCAGAATGAGCACCAGAACGCCCAAGCTCCCTTGGAAGTGGAGGAGATTAAAATTCAGTTTAGGAAACACGGAAATGGAAGAGAAATTCCACAGAACAGAATATGCTGGCAGGAAAGCAAGGCAAAAGCAACCAGCAGCGCAAACTAGCCTGAGAGTTTAGCATACATCAACACAAACCAACTATCCACATCGTGCAGATCACACAGCACCCACTCAGCTTCTACCCGAGGGCGACAGAACAAAGAGTGGAGGTACCGCGCAGTGTGATAAACAAGCTCCATCGAAGCAACCTCGCAACGCTGTACCAAACACCACAACAAAAAAAATACCAGGTACCATAATAGAAAACGCAGAATAACCAAGCAACCCCAAACCATCGCCAGCCAGCAGCAGATAGAAAGCCGGTCCAAAACCGTGAACATGGACGAGATACAGAACAGTTTATAAGCCGTTTGGCCTTTAGACTCGACCCCTGTCCAAAAGCCGGCATGTGAAACCAGAGCCCCCCCAGATATGAGAACAGTTACTCCAATACAAGGGGCGGATGACGGGCCCTTAGTATAAAGCATGGACCGTACACACCTAGGAGACAGAAGGCAAAAAAAGCACCTCCGCCCAGGAACTCTAAACCCAGAACTCCACAATTTCTTTAAAGAAGGCCGCCTTAGCAACCTCACTGTGTGGATGAGGATTTATCCAAGAACATTCTCTTTTGTTTATGTTAAAGCCAAGGATGTTTATATTGTCGACAGGCGAAAGCCAGACGAGGCACGAAAAACCGTTTCACCGAAACGGAGCACTAAGGAAAGATTGGAAGGCATTGTGCTTCAGAGACGAAAAATCCTGAGAACAGATGAGTTTTCTAAAGAATTCGAACATCTCACAAGGTCTCAAAGACCGACCCCACCCACCGGACAATTCCTATCCAGAACTCAGTGAGAATCAACAATCGGAAAGATTAAGAACGAGAGGCAATTCTAGAAGTACAAGAAGGAGCAGAATTGAAATGCAGTTGAGACACATGGCAAGCGGTCGAGTCATCGGCATAAGGGTGAACAGAGTTAGATGGGCAGGTGAGAAGATCATTAATGAAAAGTAGGAATAAAGTTAGAGATAAGACAGAACCCTGAGGGACACCACTCTATTGACAGAAAAAGGAGAAGAAGTCATCCCATCAAACAACAGCCGATATTGGGAGCGATTTGAAAGACAAACTAGACATAATAAGCAAAGAAGAAGGAGGAAACCAAAGGAGGGGAGCTTTGGAGAGCAGTGGACGCGTGCCATACCAGTCAAATGCTTGGATATGTCAAGGCGACACCACGCAAGTCTCCCCTAGTTCCTAAGGGCGGAAAAAAATAAAATCGTTAAGATAGGAAAGTATATCGCCAGTAGACCTCGAGCGCCGAAAAGCCGTACTGGCGACTCGGGAAAGACGCTGAATGAGATTCCAGATTGATCTAAGTAAATGAGAGTTGAGGAGAGTTTCAAAGATCTTAGTTAGAATACAAGTAAGAGCTATAGGGCGATAGTGGAAGGATCAGCAGCGGCCTTCCTTTTTCGGAATTTAGGTTGGACATGTGCGGCTTTCCAAACACTGAGGGAAAGTGTTAGTTATTGAGACATAGAGGAATATTGTTGAACGAGGGGCGGGGTAAGCACGGAAGCACACTCCCTCAAAACTCGGGGAGAATGCCATCCGGGCCACCCGCCTTCCTAACGTTCGTAGATTTTAGGAGAGGCCCATTGCACCCGATCAAATGTAATCACAGGCAAAGACATTAGGACACCTGAGAGGAGAAGGAAGAGGATGAGGAATGCCAGAATCGTCCATGGTTGAGTTAGAGGAAACAGGAGGCCGAAGAGATTGGCCTTTCAGTTGGAGACTTAGCAACAGAAACCTTTTCGAATACAGTTCGTAGCTGTGATATAGGAGGTACAACATCTCGACTCGAGAAGATTTTGGCA
>JABUQX010069919.1:0-12500 GCA_015478945.1 Trachelipus rathkii | reverse complement strand
CATTCTTTGCAATGGTCATTGCCGACTTCGCGTTTAGCACCTAGTATTGGCGTTAGTTCGACTACAAAGATAATAGACCGTAAGGAACGGTCGAGGGATTGCGCTTATACGAACCAAAGGATTTTCTGTGTCCACAAGAGCCAATTGTCATAGCAATTCCGTGAGAGGTGATTTCTTTGTCACCAACAGATGACTTCAAATCCAAAAAACCTTTGTCAAGCTGTTAAAGGTGGAAAATCATTTCGACGTTCAGTGAGTACAAAAAATTAAAGTTTCACACAAAAAACCCATTTTCACACTTAAAATTAAATTAAAAGAAATTACACAAAGAGTATATGTTTATATTATCGTCTTTCGGGACTTTAATATACGTTATGCTTAATTTTGTGGGAATTTCCAAACACAAAAAGTGTTAAAATTTAAAGTAAACACAATTGTTAGTGTTTCTAATTTACAAAACAAATTTTTACAAATTGGTGTCGGATAAAAATCACCAAAATAGCCAACAGAAAAAGGAAAAGGCTACTTTATAAATTTGAAATAAAAGTGTGAAAATAAAAAAGTTTTAGAGACAATTTTTTAATATATAAAAAATATTAATAAAACTAAATTTTGATTAGAGACATTAAAAATTTTTTTATTTGTTTTTTTTTGTTTTGTTCTTTTTGAGGCAAAAATATCAAAAATAACATAAAAAATTTATTGGATTACTTATTTCCTCTTATTTGTTCCAAAAGTGGAAGATTTTTTAAGTATACAATAGGAAATATGGTAATCACCCTTTTAATTAATTAATTTAATTAAAATTTAATTAATTTTTTTTATTTTACTAAAAGATAGTATAGACTTAGACAATCAGTTTAGTGAAAAAATTATTCGTTAATTATAATTAGTTAAGTAATTAGAGCTAGTCAAAGATTACTAAACTCCAAAAACAGTAGCAGCATAGAATACGACAAGTAAAAAAGGAGTTGTTAACAAAAGTGCGTGCGTAAATTGGTTATATTCATTCAATAAATATGAATCAATAGTAAAGGGGGATAAGAGAAAAGGAGTTGAGGGATACTAAAATCAGGCACTGAATAAGGGGTATTGCCTCCAGAGCAGGGGAAGGGAAATTGGTCGCTGAATGGGAGAAGTGAAGGGAAAGGGATTTTACCTCCAAAGGAGTAAAGTGAGGGATTGATATCTCGGCCCAACTGTCCCCCATTTCTTCGTTCATTCTTACCCCCGTTCATTTCTGAGTTCATTTTTCCCTCTCTCATTTCTTCCTTTTATCGCGCGGTATCATACGCATACACAACAACACACACCTATATATATATATATCGATTTTGTTTTTATTAATAATAAATTTATTAATTACTTTTCATTAATTATTTTTGATTAATTATATTTGTCGTAGTCCCGCGAATATTTTCAGGTGGTAAAAATTTCGGTTTATATTTTTTAACCTGTTTTTTAAAAAATCGTTTTTTAGAGAGGCTTAAAAGGCCAAAAGTGTTTTTTTTCTTTTTTTCTGTGAATTAAAAATAAAAAGTGTTTTTTTTTAATTATCGAAATTTTGTGATTTAACAAAACGTAATTAATAATTATCAAAGTGAGGTAGAACCTTTTAGACAAGACCCTAGACCATCCAGAAAAGGTCACTAAGACCAAAGAACGCAAAGGTCACCAAGGTGACCGGGGTCACTAGGGGTCACTAGGGTCATCCGCGGGTCAAGGTCAAATCAGGTCAAAAAGGTCAGAAAGGAACCAAGATACGGACCCCACAAAAATTTGCTTTGATTGACCTAATACTGAAAATTGGCTGGCACGACCTAAAAACTTATTAGAAATTGTTTTCTTCGACCTAAAAAATAACAGGGTGTATACAGATAAAAATTAAAATTCAACTATTTTGTTTGAAATATTATTCTACTGCAACAGAAATTTTAGAAACCACAATTTATAACAGAATTGGAAAAATAAATTTGTTGGTATACAGTTTGATTGATTTCAACTCAGAAAACATTTAATAGAAGAACATAGAACAACTTTGAAGAACTTTGAAGAACTTTGAAGAACTTTGAAGAACTTTGAAGAACAGTAGAACAAATAAGTTCACCTTTGACCAATAAGTTGACCTTTAACATTTTAAGAACACACCCGACTAGAAAAAGGGGATAGATGTTTCTTAATTAATTAATTACAGTACAGAAAACTAATTAAAAGTAATTATCAATCAGAACTTTAATATTTTTTAAATAATTTTAAAAGAAAATTATTTTTATAGAACTTTGATAATTCTTTAAATAATTTTAGAAAATTATTTTTATTTTTTGAAAATAGAACTTTAAATAATTTTGAAAATAGAACTTTGATAATTCTTTAAATAATTTTGAAAGAAAATTATTTTTATTTTTTGAACTTTGAAATTTTTTAAAATAATTTTGAAAGAAAATTATTTTTAATTTTGAAATTAGAATCGAAAGTGATTAAATTTTAATTTTTTAAATTTAATAGTGATTAACTTTAAACAGTAATTAATAATTAAAATCGAATAAAATAATTTTAATTATTTAATTAAAAGTTAATACTAATTTAAAATTCTTTTGTTTGAATTTAAATAGAACTTCACATATTTTCTTTGAACATAGAAAATTTTTTGAAAAATATTTGAAATAGTTTGAATATTTTTGAAAACTTTGAAAAAATATTTTTGAAAACTTAGTGTTTTTTTTTTGAAAACTTTGAAAAATTTTTTGAAACAAGTTTAAGAACTTAGTTTTTTTTTTGATTTGATTAACTTGAATTAATTAAAGTTTAATCATGACTATGTTTGAACCAATAGTCTTTACCGTCTTCGTATTTTCAACATTGTTTCTCGTTCTCTGCTACCTGGTTCAAAGGGCTATAGCCGGACCAGTTGACCCTAATGGAGCTTCAGGAGGAGCTGAAGGGGATAATAAAGACTTAGAAAATAAAGATTCAACAGAGAACAAGGATGAGGACATGGATGATACAAATAAAGAAGACCATACAGAAGATGTTACTCAAGATGAAGAACATGATGTAACAGAAATAAAGACTACGGATGAACAGAAAACAGAAGAGAATACAGGAGCAAAACAAATAAGGGAACCCACACAAAAGGATATGGGACTTCCTCCAGTATATCTACCTCCTTCTAACATTGATACAATGTCGTTAAACCCAAATCAGAGAACAGCTTGGGACTGGCATCAACCAGGAAATACAGAAAATACAACAAGGATACCTAAGGTGCTTCAAAAGACAAATGTTTTGGATAATACCTTTAATATACATTTGAATGCATCGGGGGCCACTCCCCCTTCAAATAAAAAGAAGATCCTTCCTGGAATGGCCAAACAGAAATTTTTAACAATAGAAGTGAGTTTAGTGGAACTTGGGGACAGAACCAACCAAGTGATACCCTATATGGAGGACAACCTCAGAATCCGTGGGGACCATCCCAAAATACTTTAAATAATCCTTTAAATATGCAGCCACCTTACACAGGTTGGCAACAACCCCTTCCTACAATGCAACCAGGTTACAATCCATACCCATATGGACCCCCTTATGGAGGATACTATCCAAACGCTGCGTATGCCCCTCCATTACCAGAGTTGGCTAAAGAATTAAAATTGTATGGAAGAAATACCAAGACACAAGCTTGGGTGGGAATTAAGTTTGAGGATTACCTTTCAACGTTGCAGGAGAAAATACGCACGTTAGGCCTAATAACTGAAAGACAGAAAATAGACTATGCTAAGACCACAATCTCTTCTGATTTCACATCCGAGGCCCGCCAGTATATCTTGAAGGATAGCAGCTTCTCTAGGTGCAAGACCCTAGAGGACTTTTTAATTCAATTGAAGATTTTTCTCAAACCAGAAAAAAACAATCTTCTGTCTATTGAAACAGTTCATGAAATTTCAAAGGAGACCACATGTAACTCTTACTGAATTCATGTTGGACGTGAAGAATCTCCTTTGGGAATATCAGAAAAAACTCATTGATATTGAGACTTCCTTTGGATTTACTTCTCAACAGATAAATATCTTAATTATGACTAAGATTTTAGAGAGTATGGAAGAACTCAGAGATTATAGAAGACTTAGAGAAAAAGTTTTAAAAGTCTTTAATCCAGACTTGAGTTTCGTAGAAATTTTGGAGAAACTCAGTCAAATAGAAGAAGGTGCCTTGTTCCAAACTAACCATAGAGCAGAACAAGATAGAAGAAATACAGCTAGAGTATTCTATACAGAGAACAATAACACTAATAACAGTGAAATTAGAAAAGAAAGAACTATGAATAACCCTTCCATGAGGAACAGAGCATGGAATGGAGGAATAAAAAGAATACTTCTAGAAATTCAGGAAAAAGGACAAGCCCTTCTCCAAATATCAGACCTAATAAGGGAGTGATGAAAAAACTCTCCAGTAAAGAGATAAAGTCCATGGACTACTGCCTAAAGTGTGAATCTTTAGGTCATCATTCTAAAAACTGTGGTTGGAATACCACATATTGCCGAGTATGTTGGAAATTCCACGCCAGGGGTTCGACGTCTAATTGCAAGAATGCACCTGTGTGGATCCCCAATGAAAATGAAAATAATATGGTAATACCATATAATAACCCCACTGATTTTGATAATGGGGTCAAAGCTCGAAGAGTCGAGATTAAAAATGATTCAAATACTAGAAATCCAAACTCTTACTCTAAGAATGAGCGTAGCCATCAAGGTAAGAGTCCTAAGAAAACAACTAGAGTTCACCTGATTACAAATCATCAAGCAGATCCAGAACATGAAGAAATATCTGGAACTGAAGATGAAGAAGAACAGAACGAACAGTTTTTTCAACCAGATCTCTCAGAAAGAGAACAAAATTTTTGATTCCAGGCAAAGATTTAAATGAAGAAATGGTAAATAGAACAGAAATTAAAGATAATACTTCAAGCTTAAAGAAGAGAGGTGTTATAGTAACCTCTAGCTTCTTTGGTGTAGGAATTAGACCCCCAAAATTGGGATGTCATTATTTTTTGTCAATATTTTTGACTCCAACAAAAGGTCAGAACGAGGTTGAAGTGCATAGCCTACTAGATTTAGGGAGCACAACCTGTTTGATATCGTTGGATAGATTAAAGGAAAAAGATTTAAACTATCTCTTAAAGAGGCTAGTATTATAGTCCAAGGGATTGGAACTCAGATGATCCATCCTATAGGAGAAGTTGATCTACTTCTAAGACTACACCAAAAATATTACCCAGTTACCTTTTTAGTATGTAAAACTGAAAGCACTGGAGCTTGGAATGGAATTTTATTAGGTACAAGTCTTTTAGCTACTTTACCTATAACCATAGACCTTTCTTCATCGCATTTAAATCTTAAAGAAGAGAATCATGAAATTAAAGTCAGAATCTTTGCCAAATTGGGAAGCTTTTTTCTCATGAATCAAGCTAAAAAGATAACTAAGAAAGACAGAATGATTAATAATCATAGAAAAGATTCCAATAGGAATGATAAGTTTAAATTAAACAATTACAGTGATAATTGTAAACCATTAATTAATAAAGGCTCCATTCTTGGAAAGCCTACACAGAAATTAATTAATAAAGGCTCAATTGAAAAGCCTATACAGAGATTAATTAACAAAGGCTCCATTCTTGGAAAGCCTACACAGAAATTATTTAATAAAGGCTCATTGGAAAAGCCTACAAAGAGAATTATTACTAAAGGCTCATTGAAGAAGCCTACAAAGACAGAAATTACTACAGGTTCATTGAAGAAGCCTACAAAGATAGAAGTGAATAAAAACTCTGTTGTTCGTCAAAAGAACAAAGAAAATTCACAACTTCCTCCGGTCTTTCCTTTACCTTTAGGACCTTTAATAGCAGACGAAGAAATAGAAGTTCAATTGCTATTAATAGAAGAAACAATGGCACCTGCTCAATCTTATGGCTATTTGAAAGTCAGACCTGAGAGTAAAGAAGATTTGAGACTGGAAAAGAAGTGTTTAATAACACCTGCTTTTTCCTTAGGGCCATTATATTTTGCAAACTCGGTATGCCCAGTTAGAAACAATGAAGTTATCTTAAGTTATATTAACTTAAGTGACAAATCTTTTTATTTAAGAAAAAATAAAAATATAGGAAAATGTCATCCTATTTTAGAACTCATTGAAAAAGAAGATTTTAATAAAACTGCAACTGCTACAGAAAATAAGCAAATAGGATCTACTTGTATAGTAACCTGCTCAGAAAATTTATCAGATAAACAGTTGAAAAATGCATACAGAGAAATTAAAATTTAAGTAAAGAAGAAGCAGATGTTTCTATTTTACAGAAACCTGAGCATTTAGAAGAACTTCTGGATTTGTTAATGGAATATAAGGACGTTATTGCTCTAGATGATGATGCAGTTCCTGTATGTCCTATACAGAAGTTTGAAATAGAACTTACTCCAGATGCTCCAAAGATTATTTTTAGAAAACAGTATCGTCTCCCACATCGCTATCTGGAAGACATAGATAATTTTACAGATGCAGCTTTAAAGAAAGGATATATTAAAGCTTGCTATTCGCCACATAGTTCACCTCTACTGGTGGTGGCCAAGAAAAACTCTAACAAACCTCGTGTTTGTATAGATTATAGGCACCTGAACTCCTTCAGTGTCCCAGATGTGTACCCACTGCCCTCAATAGACGAAATATTCTCGTCCCTAGGAGGCAGTACGATTTTCACTAGTTGTGACTTAATCGACGCGTACCATTCCCTCGAAGTCGAGGAGGAAACACAGAAATTAATGGCTTTCCGTACTAGGAAAGGCTTATTCTGCCCAACCAGATTATTATTTGGGCACCGCAATGCCCCAAGTACCTATGCAAGGACAATGCAAGTCGCGTTGAACCATTTATTAGGACCTATTGCCCAAGTATATTTGGATGATGTCTTAATCATGGGTAAAAATAAGGCAGAACATTTTGAAAACTTAAAGAAAGTTTTTACTGCATTTAGAAAAAATAAATTGCGAGTTAAATTGACTAAATGTCATTTTCTACAAACTTCAGTTTTGTATTTAGGATTTAAAATAGGAAGAGACGGAATTTCACCAGACCCAGCAAAGATAGAATCAATGAAGAGTTTCGTCCCTCCAGCAAGTGTTAAGGAAACACAATCCTTATTAGGATTTTTCTCGTATTTTCGCTTCTTAATTAGTGACTTTGCACTAATTGCGAAACCATTATATAACTTAATAAAAAAGAATGTTAAGTTTGAATGGAAGGAAGAACACCAAAAAGCATTTGAACTCTTAAAAGAGAAGCTTGTGGTACAACCTCAGTTAACTTTTCCAGATTATTCCAAGCCATTTTTTATAGGTACAGACGCCTGTGACTATGGAATAGGGGGAGTTCTTTACCAAATGTCGGACGATGGCAAAGAAAAGCCATTGTCCTTTGTTTCAAGAGTGTTAAGAGGCAGTGAACTCAACTATGATATTATAGAAAAGGAGTGTTTAGCTGTTGTCTTCTCACTACAGAAGTTTAAAAATACAGTGTTTGGTTACCCCATCACTATATTAACTGACAATCTTTGCTTTATCTTTCGTAATAAGCAGCAGACTGGGAGGTTGGCCCGGTGGAATTTATTTGTTAATAGTTTCTCACCAACTATAAAGTATAAGACGGGAAAAACTAATATCCCGCCAGATTATTTGAGTAGGCATCCAGCAAAAGCTCCAAACGTTTATTTCTTTAAAGGAGAAAAGAAGCCGGTGCTACCAAGAAAAGATTTTATTCTAACGAAAGAAACTTTCAATAGGGAACAAGAAAATTGCCCTAGATTAAAAGAATTAGTTAAGTGGGCTAAGGAAAACCCTAAAACTTATCCACATATTTTCCATAAGAAAGTATTGTACTATGCAACTAGAAAGGAACCTTATGTAATACAAGTACCAGATAGCATGATCTACACAGTTATAGATCAATGCCATTCTTCACTTGGAAGTGGGCATGGAGGACAACAGAGGACTGAAAAACGAGTTCGAGAGAGATACGTTTTTCCTCATCTAAGTAAGTTAGTAAAGGAGTACTGTTCTCAGTGCGTATCCTTAAGGTTAAAGGTCCTAGACCTCCAAAAGCAGAAATCAACAGATGGCCTCTTCCTTATACTCCGTTTTCTAGAGTACACGTGGATAGTATAGGAAAACTTCCCACATGTTCGATTTCAGGAGCCAAACACATTCTCGTTTTCCGAGATGTTTTAACACGCTACTGCGAGTTAGTTGCCTGTAAATCAAGAACAAGTCAAGAATTTGCTCAAGCTTTACAAGAAAGAGTGATATGTCGGCATTCTAGTCCAGAAATACTAGCTTCAGATAATGCCCCAGAGTTCACCTCAGCTGCGTTCAAAGAACTATGTAAAGCTTGGAGGATAAAAAAAGTCAATATTCTGCCCTACAAACCAAGTCAAAATGGTGTAGTTGAAAGATTGAATGCAGATATTGAAAATTTCCTCCGTCATTTCGTAAAAGATAATCATAGAGATTGGTCCAAATACTTATCTTTTGCTCAAATAGCAATTAATACATCGTATAATCGATCAATTGGATCATCTCCACATTTTGTCCTGCATGGATATCTAAAGAGACTTCCCTACGAGATGCCTGATTATGTCTCTCCATTTACAAATAAATCGGAAAATAGAAAATTCATATCAGATGAGGTAGATGTCGTAGTGGAAAGAATGGAAGCAATCAGAGATTTAGCTAGAGAAAATCTAGAAAAAGAAACAATTAAAGCTATGGAACAACAGCACAAACATGCCACACAAAGAGAATTGAAAGTGGGCGATTATGTTTTTGTAAATGCTGTCAAAAAACCAGAGCAAAGTTCAAAGTTGAACAAAAGATTTGAAGGTCCTTTTATTGTAAATCAAATAAAGGAGCCAAATAAGCTTATGCTTTCATGTTTAAATTCAACGAAATTATTTCCGGTTCACCGGGATAATGTAAAGATAATTCCAGTAGAAAAAATTACAGAATCTCATTTTTCATTTGATAATGATGAGATTTGGAATCCAGATGCAATTCAAGAAACATTGGATTCCCCAAAAGATACAACAGAAAGAACAACAAGAGTGGAACCTGAAGAAGTAGATCGACAGGTAGATGATCAAGAATCTCCAACCACTTCTTCGTGGATTCCCCCTAATTTTTATGACGAACAAAATTATACCAGAGGATTCAACACAAGAACAGCAGAATCCTGTAGTAGAAACACAAACTTCTTGTAATCAATTAATATCTGATACTCCTCAAGGAAGTAGATTGATAAATTCTACTCCCCAAACAAGAACTCAAGTAGGAGGATATAGACCGTCTCTATCACCAATCAGACAAGAAGATTCAGACAGTTCTGAACATGAGGAACAGCCTGTCATTGCAGAAGTACAAGAGGATACTTTGGTAACACCACTTGCAGATGGAACTGTAGGGGATAATGTGCCAAGTTCTGAAGCACTTCCCAAAGATGATGAGGTAACACCTCCAGAAGAATTTATGGATTTATCAACATCTGAAGGCACAAGAGATGATAGAAAAGAAGATCCGTCGTATAGACCTCACCAGCAATTCAGAGGTCCGAGGGATGTGGAACAAAGAGTTACAAGAAGTCAAACAAGACAAAGAGAGCATGAATCTCTTCAATCTCTACCACCAAGAACGGAAGAAGCAACAAAGGAATCATCTGAAACAGAATTACAGAGACCTCCAGTTGTTTTGCCATTAGAGATGACTAGAAGAGGAACTTTACTATTTGCCTCCTAAGAGTTAAAATCTCTTAGATTGTATAAAATTTTTTGTAAATAAATCTTTTATTTTTATTTCATTTGTGTTTCTTTAACCTTTAGGTTTAAGTTTTTATATTTCTATTACAATATATTACACAAAACACACCTCACTTTTCTATTCTTTATCTTTTAGAATAGAGGCATATATATTTTTATTATATCAAGTGCAATTGGAATTTTTGCCCCAGGGTTATTCTTTCTTTTTGACTAAAAAAACCATAAAAATAGAAAATTCATTTTACAAAACGTTTACTTTTATTTTTATTAGTAACATTATTTTTATTATTATTTTTATTTTTAAAAGAAAACAAAGTAAAAAATTTGAATAATTTTATTCTAAATATTAGAATAATAAAAATATAATCAGCTTGTTTTTATTTTTAATTAATTTTAATTAGGTATTAGCATTCAGCTATATAATCAGCTTGTTTTTATTTTTAATTAATTTTAATTAAGTATTAGCATTCAGCTATATAATCAGTTTGCTTTTATTAATATTAAGAATTTTATTAATTTTTAATTTTAATTCAGAATTAGCCTTATGCTATAATCAGCTTTGATTGATTGATATTAATTAGCCTGATCAGCTTTTATTGATATTAATTTATGCTATATAATCAGCTTTTATTAATAATAAGAATTTTTTATAATCAGAATGTTGAAGATTTCTTATCTTTAGTTTTATTATCCAAGATCATTTCATTTTATGAAGTTCATTTTATTTTAATTATTTAATTTCATTTATAAAATTTATTATCAGAAACATATCAAACTTGATTCCAATTTTAAATTTTAAAAATTAACGTAATTCTAGTATAATCATAGGTAACTTTAAAAAGAATTTAATACATTTAATTAATTATTTTCATTTTACTTTAATGAAACGGCGACCTACTTTATTAAATCGAAGTAATAATCATTTCAGACTGGAATGAAAATGTTACGTCCAGTTTTTGCACTACTGCAGTCTTATCCATCTCCACTAATATTAATGAAGAAACAAGAGTACTGCCAGGTATCATTTTGTATCACTCCGGTGAAGTAAATTTCATTGAAGGATATCTTGACTTGATTGTATCTTTAGAATGCCCATCAGAAATTAAAACTACTATTTATAGAACCATCAAAATGGTAGATACTTTAAAAGATAAATTTTTGCCTGCGTTTAATGATAACTTTATTAATATTTCCATAAATCAACGAGCGCACAAATGGGAATTTCAACTCATTAAAATTAGAACTAAAGTAATATCCCTTAAATTAGCTGAAATTAAAAGCTTACCATGGATTCACTCCCAAACAAGATTCAAAAGAGCTGCTTTCGAATTGGGAGGAGATATACTTAATATTTTATTTGGTACTGCGACTGACAAACAAATTAAATTTTTAAGGAAAAAGATAAATATTTTAGGAACCTTTGCAAGTACCTCAAATTTACTAATAAATGAACAATTAAAGTCAAATACCCGAACACTATCAGAATTTCAAATTAACCTACAAAAATTAATTGAATTTCAAAACAGATCACTTGCAACCCATAACATACTTAACCAGTTGGGAAGCATAAAATCATTACTTACATTAGTTGAACATTCAGTTAACAGTATTACAATGATACATCAATTAGTTATCACTTCATTACAATTAGCAAAAAACAAGATAACTAATGACCAACTTTATTCACCAATCTTTTTGTTACCATACATACTAGAAATGACAAAAACCACAAAACTACATCCGATCATACCATTAGAAGCAACAACATACCATTCATTTTTGACATACTCATGGACTATAAAATCAACCACTAATCCATTTGAATTAATTACACTAATTCCATTCATTTCAAATGAGAAATTTATTTCATATAAGTTAATTCCATTCCCAACATTCATTCCATTCAATGAAACGTCTGTTCGAATAATGTATAATACACCGAATAATTATCTTTTCGTTAATTATGGTCAGCGAAAATATACTTATTTACGAAATTCGGTCCACGATTATTGTCGTAACATAGGAAAAACAGCAGTTTGCCCTCAATCACAACCTTTTACATCCATTGATGACAAAACATGCTTGCTATCGCTTTTGCTTAACTATACTACTAATTTTTCTTCATGTCCTATAACTATTTTCAAATCGAAAGAACCTTTTACAGTAACCCTAGGACATTTCACTATTATATCTTTTGCAGAAAAAATTAGAGCTTCTATTTCCTGTGAAAGACCTCATTCAGTACAGCATATAAATAATTTTATTTTTAATATCCCACATGGTTGTACTTTTACCTCTGCTAATTATCAATTTAAAAATCCCATTCATTTAGAAAAATATTTCACTAACTTCATTAATTGCTCAATCCGATAAAGTTTTGTTTAATTTTTTAACTCATGTTGCTTTACCAAATATCTCTTCAGCATTGTTCCCAAAATTTCAATTAATGAAAGAAGTTCAGTGGAATAAGAGACTGGACAGTATTAATAATACCATCCACCCATTAACTCCTTACCTTTCTCAAGTTAAGTTAATCCCATATATTGGTGGAGGAACAACTAGTATTATTTTATTCATTTTCATCATCATAATGAAAGCTTATTTGACTTGGTCTTATAGAAAAGCATTGTGTAGAAAATGTTTGAAA